>JAHZNC010001590.1:0-13919 GCA_027744095.1 Zhuqinia jingwanae
AATAAAACGCGACAGAGAGTAGTAGTAGTTGCTGTTTACTGTTGCTGTGCTTAACAGGAGACTTTATGTCGTCCTTTTATTGCTATTATGATTATTGTTGTATTTATATAGCCTATATGCCCATGTATGTAGCTTAAAGAATAGAAGAGAGATAATGAATGATGTGGCTTAGGTCGGAAGCCAGCACAAGAAAATGGTTTGTTTTGTTGATGTTGTTGTTTGTGGGACTCTTCCCTCTGGACGAATATAATAAACCACGCATGTGGTTAACTAGCTCTCTAGTATATATTTTGTTGTAAAAAAATAAACAAGAGTCACCTACGCACGCAGAACCTGCATTCCTCATTTTATTTCTCTTTTCCCATCCCCCACACACAGAAAATCGTGTCCTCATAAATATTACTGGAGAGAAATCAAAAGATTTCTCATTTTTGTGTCATTTCAAGTCAATACATTTACCTAAATATGGTCATTGTAAATGATACATACAGATGAGATGACTGTAAAAAGGATGACACTTTTTTTCTGGATATTTAATATGAGTGTAGTAGTGCACCTTTTGCTTTGGGACCCAAAAAAAAATATGTATCATCTTTTAAAAGTGTAATGACATCTGCCTTGGCATTGTGCGGATGCCCTTTTGACCGTCACATTGATTGTGTTGAGTCATTGTTGTTCATTATTTTATTGCTGGTAGAAGTAGCATCAATAATGTTAGGTGAAATAAGCAAAGATGAAAAAAGTAAGAACCGCACATATTCTATGCGCATAGTCTTTGCCGGAGGTATAAAATCCATACCTTAATACCTAAATACATGCATGTATGGATATATATAAGTTGTTAAAATGACTAAAACTGAAAAACATCTGAAATCAGAGATCTGTTCTTAAGCAGTTGATGATGACACGATTCTTTGGAGAGAGAGAGAGAGAAAAAAGGTCAGCTCGGTAGTAGTGGTGACAAAACACGAAAAGTATGAACAAGAGATATATATATTTATGAAAAGCATCTTCTCCAGTTTCGTTTTCTTCACACCAACAAGCTTTGGTGCTTACACCTTATACGCTTTAATGATTTTTTTTCTTTTGCGGTTTTTATGGAATATGGATAAACCTGATTATCTCTTTATGCTTGGCTTATGTATGCTTGCTATTGCCTAGCTCGGCTAAAAGTACCCAAAAAGATTATAGTATATGAGATAACTCTCTATTTCTCACCTTCTTTATGTTTTTTATGCTTTCATTCATAGTTGTTGGAAAAGTATTAAAAAATTCAAAAAAATATTACTACACTATTCATTATTGACAGTAATAAAAAGATTGCCACCAAGGAAAATTTTTGTTGGATCAACAATCCCCTTCTTCTTGCGCTGCGGAGCCTTTTTTTATATTTTCCTTTAACATTTATGATTTTTTCTTACAAAACCATTGTTATTGTTCATCAAGAATCGTGTATGAATTTTAAGGATGTCAGTTAAGTTAGCGTAGTGTGCTATACCGACTGACAATAAAGCATTATGTTCAATGTTGCGTTATTGAGCAAAGTAGCTATATTGCATGTACATATTATAAAGTTTTAATCTCGTGGAAAATGCGGATGGGGGCGGCTTCTTCAGGCTGTATTTTGTTTCCTGTAAATTTAATATAATCGAGAACAATGCATGCTGGAAATTCAATTTATTTTTTTATAAGACAACAATAGAGAGAGTGAAAATATGGTGGCGGTGTGGCCGTTTTTTCACACACACACACACACACACACACAATTCATATCCATAATACAATATTTTGTATTGGAGTAAAAAATGATTGCTCAACACTTTGCCATGCTAGATTATTATGTGTATACTAAACCGCATCGATATTTTGTATTGGAGTAAAAAATGATTGCTCAACACTTTGCCATGCTAGATTATTATGTGTATATATAAACCGTATCGATTCTTTTTTATTAGCTCCTTTTGGTGTACTATATACATACATATACATACAAGTTGAGTTGAATGTATCAAAAGAAAATTTCCTGCTAATGTTTGAATACCGTCCAGGATGAAATAAATAAGGTGTCGGCTACCTGCTGTTGCTTGATGATGATTTTTAGTTTGTGCATTATTATAAGCTAGTGTGCAACCCGAAGAAACTGAGATCTACCTTGAAATGACGATGTTTCGTTTTTACAGATAACAGTGTAGTGGCCACAGATTTAATGAATCGGGTTGGTCATGGTTAATTTGGTTGGATAGGTAGAGCTACGCTATATATTACTTCAATTTGTAATGCATATCGCATATGCTGCCTTTTTTGTGTGCAGTAATATAATTACACTTTGCTTTTGGAAGACAAATTGGAGGCGGAGAGGGGATATTTATTATGATGTTGATGTGAATGGTTATCACGGAAAAGTTACAAGACTGACATTTTCAAAAGCTTTGTACAAGTTTTTTGTTTTGTTTTGAGTAAACTATTTTTTTTATTGTTGAGAATTTTCTCATTTCAAATTTCAACAGTTTGTAAATTTATGAAAAATGATACATTCTAAAAACGGTTTTGATTAACTTTTTTGGCAGATTTTGCAGTAGATATTGGTCACTGAATTGCATTCATAAATAATCCATAATACTTTATAGCCACTACCTTCCATTCTTGACCCGTGCTCTTGTAGATTTAATGACTTTTCAACTTATTGAATTGATTTATTTATGTTTTTATGTTTTTGTTGATGAGAACAACAAAAGCTGATTTTTGATTTCAACAAGACATATCCGCAACTACATACGTGCAATTAAGTCGCCAGAATTATTATGTTTAAATCCAAGTTGATTTGTAGCCATTGTAGGTTTGTTATACATATACATACGTTTAAAATATTATACTTGAAGGTGCAACTACACTACTAGTAAATTGTAATATAATCTTATATTATACTGTATTTTATAGCTAAATATGCACACATCATTAGCGTCGTGTCACACAAATGAACTATACAGGATGCCCAGAACTATGTAACTCGTTAAAAAACAACCAATTTGTTGGTAATTGAAGGAAAATTAACACTGATAAACATGAGCCAACGCCAGGACCTTATCCCAATGTCGTAAAGTCCGCGTGATCTTCAATGGGTTGATGATAGCGATCAAGGAATGTCTCGGTACGTTACAGATAGCTCACCAAAATAGCCGGTTGGCTACCACATGCTAATGAGATAGCCGTGACCAGGGGTAGTATTCAATATAGTACCTGCACCAATACCTAAGAGGTAGTACCCATTGGTTACCTTCCTTACAGTGGTAACAAATAGAAACATGTTGACATTAAGTTTCATATGTTAACACAGCATCACATATGCCCAATTTTTTTTGTTGCAAAAAAGCATACATGAATGAACCTATGCAAAAATTATTTTGGCAACATTTAAAGTTTTTACACTCTGTCGTCAACACATGCTTTGCCACTGACTCATTCAGTTCGCATTTCCAAGCACATAACGCTCCATATGTACATAGTGGTAATCATGGTTCAATATTTTTTTTGAAAACTTTCCAAATCCTCATGAAAACACGTCTCCGCACTTAATGCATTACAAGTGCATTACAATAAGTGAACACACCATCTGCATTTTTGTTCCAACTTTAATGTTTTTTAAGTACGTAGTAACGACATAATGTGTGGAAGCTGGGTATATAGGTATTCATTTGTATACAGTCATAAAATATTACACAAAAACATTTCTAATATTTGCTGCGCACACCAAAATAGCCGGTTGGCTACCACATGCTAATGAGATAGCCGTGACCAGGGGTAGTATTCAATATAGTACCTGCACCAATACCTAAGAGTTGCGGTGGAAACCTTAACTTTTTTTTACGAATCTTACCAACTAACATAATATTTGCTGCGCACCGTCATCAAAGCTATTAACGTGATTGTTAAGTATAATGAATTAATTATTATTATCATACATATTATAACATTCTTAATCAGAATGCTCGATGGCACACAAGTACTGATTTTGGTTCCAATCCGACAAAAAAATTAATTATAGTTAGTGAACCACAATTAACTAAATGACAAAATAGACATTGTAGTCGAACTCATGATGTTCGATTCCTATTAAGTACATGCCTCATCCATACATGTTGACATGTGGCTTAGCTGTCCCCTACCCCCGAATAATGACCCCATGACCTCATATTCGAGCACATCTGAGCTACTGTCCGTAGGGATCGATTACCAAAAACAGAATTCCGAAATTCTTTATAATGTTTTCAAGATATCATGTATAAGCGATGCCCTTGCTTATATCTCAGCCATACCTCCGGGGGATGACCTCATGACCCCATATTCAAACTCATTTGAGCTACTGACCTTAGCTATCGATTACCGAAAACAGAAGTCGAAAGTTCCTAATAGTTTTCGTTTCAATGCGGATACTATGTAAATCTACGAAGTCCATAATAAAGGTTAAAAACCACTAAAGTTAGCCTTGAATTGGTGTCCTGAAACAAAAACGAAACGAGTACCCGGCTCAACGTTTTTGAGTATACATTGAAAGGTATGGGTATTGCTTGCTTGTAGCTGCTGGGCTGCGTTGTATACGTTATACATTGATAGTCCGGCTACTCTGTACTTCACGCGTTGCTACCTGTAACTTCTACGTACCGAGACATTCGCTATTAGCGATTATAATGAAAATGACCTAAACCGAACTTATTCCGAGTAGATGTGAGCCATGTAGTTCTCAGAATCCACAGCCCAGAAAATATACATGCATACCCAATCAATTGAAATGGATTAATGTCTTTTAACGATTTTTTTATTATAACGGTAAATTTTGTATGCTGCACTATTGACTATATACTAATTGCGTAACAGCATTTTATTATTAAACATTTTTTAATCATATGTATACTTTCCATCCCGAATGTAATCGACGTATCCCTTATTCTGCACGGAACAATAAATGGCCTCCTTCAACTTTCAAATCTGTTCCTTTCAAACGTTTCCATTCATTAAATACTGATGCGGATACCTACTCAAAAAGAATAGTAATCTTACAACCAAAAATTCCGTTTACTTTTGGGTTAAAGTTTTAGCAATAAACTACATACATACATTAGCTTTAGCGTGTATTTGCATTGATGTCAACTTTTCCATCTTGAAAAAGGCACGGTGGAACGACGTGTCGTACAAATTCCATTCCGGAAATTCAGAGTCCCCAGTTGCGACTTCTGGTTGTCTGTGAAAGACAAGATCGCGACTAGTTTCTAGACAGAGTTGTTCCAAGTCTGAAAAGTGCATAAAATACTTTTTTTGTCTATATTACTGTTAAAAATAGGATACATACAAATATTTAATATGCTGTGTAGCAGTAGCACGAGTTTACTTTTAAGTTTTAGAATAGAAGGAAATTTTCCTTTGTGGTCTTTCCGCTGCAAAGCTTTGAGCATTTTTTCTCCTTGTTTTTGTTGTCCATCTTTTCGTAACATGTCAGCTATCTCAACTGTGCAACCCAGGAAGAGTGCATCCCAATATATACAATTCAGAGGACGATGATAGGAAGGATAATCATACCACACTTGTACGGAAATAAACAGTTTCTTTAGTTGTGTCATTTCTCTGAAAATTGAACGAAGCCCATCTATTTTCGGTCCACGTACAAAAGTTCCTAGGTCGGTCAAATTGGGAAAGCTCGAATGAAGGCTTTCCACGTGTGCTCTGGTCAAACTGATCGGAACACGCAAGCTCTCGAAATCCTCTGGGTCCTCGTCTACCTCATCCGGAAGTAGGTTCAAAGCGAGACTTTGGACGGATTCATATTTTTGGGGATACTTTGTCCACTTCATCAGTTCCGACTTTGTCATCTTAAAATTTAAATTTTGAACGTTTGGAAGCAACTTGTCCAACCTTCTCAGTTTGACGTCAGCAGGATCTGTGCCCATTGGTTCCATGACCCACATTGCTTCCACATGAAGGGATTTTAGGTTATTTAGTTTTGGGAGCCTGTAGGTGTCGCTGGATCCCAATGACCCGAACAGGAAAAGTTTTTTGAGAGACCATTGGAATGGCGTGAGGATTTCATACAAGAGTCCTGGTTCCATGTAATCGGTGAATCTCTGCTTAAAATAGTGCGCATAAGCCGTTACACAAAATGTTTCAAGCTTAGGAAGACGATTTTGACTCATAAGATTTTTCAAATCACTGCTATTCATTGGGCATAATTGAAGGTTAATGTGTAATATCAGCAGGCTTTGTGGCAGCTTGAGATCCCGAATGGGGGATGGCATGTACATAGGATTTTCTCGAGAATAGCGATAGTTCCCACCCAATTCCAGAGCCAACAGTTTTTCCGCTCCATTGAAGATGCACTGAACAAATCTCATTTGTAGATCTTCTCTTTTCCTCCTGGGTAGTTTTTCGCTCATAATTCCAGCACATTTTATATCCGTAAATTTCAGAACAAGATTTTTCAAGCTGGGTAATGGGATTTTTTCAGAGCACTGAACAAATCTCATTTGTAGATCTTCTCTTTTCCTCCTGGGTAGTTTTTCGCTCATAATTCCAGCACATTTTATATCCGTAAATTTCAGAACAAGATTTTTCAAGCTGGGTAGTGGGATTTTTTCAGGATATGAACTGGGAACTCCTGGTAAGTTTCCCGGCAATTCAAGTTTCAAACAGATCAGTCCAGGTGAGCAGTTGATCAACAGGTCAAGTATAACTTGATGATTTACTGAAGCAAAAAATGTGGCATGGAATGTCACATGGAAGGGTAGCATATTCACGGGAACGCGTTTCCAGTTTAGTGTGGAATCCTTACTGGCCATTGTGCTTATGAAGCTTTGCATGGTTTTCTTAAACTTATCATCTTGCGGTTGAGTTGTTTTCCTATAGTATTCTGTCCAGCTAGTATCTATTGATGCTGGGTTTACGAAATGTTCACATTCGACGGGTATCCCTACCAGACTGTGGAAAGGGGCCCAACTATGATTCTTGCATAGCCTTAGTAAATCGGAAACGGTTTTGAGCCAGCTGGTTTGAACAAGACGAGCAGATTTGGCATCTTTTATGATGAGCAGCAGGTTGATTTCTACCAATTCGGACCGGAACACGTTCTTAAAGATTACAAAGTTAAGAATCTTCTCGAGAAGCAAAGGGAACTTAGCTCCGTTCAAGACTAAATCGACTGGACTTAGTGGAGTCTTTGCTTGATCCTCAGCAACGTTCAAGTTCGTTTTTTCAAATTGCTCATCCATTTTCCTATTGGGGTACAACACAATATATCCGGAAAAGGTTTTATGTCATCAACGTTAAAACATTTTTTTGCGAGAAAAAACTAATTTTCGTGGGTATGAATAGAAAATTTTAGAAAAATTTGCAGATAATTCCGCTATATTCGCTGCGTCTCCTGTCGTGTTTATAAAAGTCGTAATGATCCGTAATTCTTGTTTCTAACATCTGACTTTGTCTTTTCATTGACAATGTCATCGTTGGCTGCTTCAGGAATATTATTATTTCGTGTAGTTATGAAATTTATCCTTGGCAACTAGAATCATTCAACAGTAGCTGAGTGTACATGCCAAGTTTTATATTTTGGCAAGGTCATCTACTTCCTTTCCTATACTAGCTTGGATTTTGGTAATTGCAGGAAAATTGACAATGATAACATGAGCAAGCGCCAGAACCTTATCCCAATATCGTAAAGCCAGCATGATATTTCAACGGGTTGATGATGATGATGATAGCGTTTTTAATCTGTCATAGTCATAACTGCTTAAAGTTAGCTTTACGTTTCACCTGCAGCTTTTAAAATCCTGCGATTTGATACATGAGCACTTGAGAAATTTAGAGTACCTACGCTTTCATATATTTCTTTAGAAAGATGATTTATTATGAAGCCTACTAAGCTCTTTTCTCTACAAGAAAGTAGCCACTATTTTCTATACAAATAATAGTGCATGATTATAATATGCAGAGAAATGTATGAAAGTTGCATTTTATAGAAAATTTATAGTGTGGTCTCCAATGAAAAATGCAACAACAATGGCATTATTTCAAAGACTTTAGTAAGAAAAAAAAATTTATTTTTTAACTGGACCACACCATCGTATTATTTATTTATATGTTCCACATTTTTTTTCATACAAAAAGTCAAAGAAAAGTGATAATGACCATTATCACCAAATTTATTATATATCTTTCTTTTGTGAACAAAACGATGATCCATGAATGAACTAGAAATAAAATATGTATATATTTACGCATGATGATCACCACACAAATAAAGTAAAACTAGGTGGCATATAGTCAAGTCACATTAGTAAATTCTTAAACCAAGGAATTATACTTATTATTTGCCTTTATTTTGTCAAGAAAAGGAATCCTCTTCACACATTGATACACGCACAAGTACATACATAGGAGGAATACCTACATACATGTGAACCTGTCATGCATAAAAAGTGTATAAATGTAAATGGGGCTTTTTGTGCACAAAAACTCTTTGTGGTCGAAATGGGTGGGCTAAAAAGCTAATGTGACAACAAGGGACTTATGAAATCCTATTCACCACAAAACAGTTAAAGAGATAAATAATATGCTCAACAGATACACACACACAATAATAATAATAATAATATTATTTCCAATTGTGCTAGTAGTGGTATCATCATCATCATCATCACACCAGTATTAATATAATGTGCATCGTGGGAACGAAAAAAAGATAACAGGCTAAACTGCTTTATGGTTCGCCAGACGTTTACGAAATATCATGGCTATATCACAAGTGCTACAACCACAGCCAAAGTCCATTTAAAAATAGTCGCATGTCCTATCAACCAAGAAAAAAGTCAAAAGTAGACTTTTGTTCACGCGATTTGTTCTGTCAGTCAAGTCACAAAATATATTTTAAATACATTTATGAAGAAATATTAAAGCTACTCTACTAATGCCCAAACCACAAACCGATTTTATAATTATTTTTTTTGCTTTTTTTGAAATGTCCCTCCTCCTCATCCGCTACATTGAACCATTTGAAGTAGTCATTCCAAAAATTTTTTTTTAATTTCCAATTTTTCACTTCATTATCATCATTTTTAATTTCATTATAATATAGCGAGAATCAACAAACTTTACAAAAAAATTCTTCATATTATGTAAAAAAAATACGATATTTTTTTATCATACATAGTTCGTTAGTTCCCAACCGTCATTCTCACACCACTACCACCACACCATACTCACTCTCCGTTTGGAACACCAACAAAGAAAAACGGAATATTAGAAAAAAACAGAGTATTTCAGGGAGGGCCTTCTACGTTTTGACATTGGTTGGTTAGACATTCATGAATATCTCTGCAGGGGTCTTGTATAGTGTCAATAATAATGATGGTGAGAATCTTATTGTCATCAACGCCAGGAGATGACGATGATGATACCTCAGCTTCTTCTATTTGGCTGTTGTGTGTGTAGATCTATTCTATAGCTATTCCATCACTGTTTTTTTTACACAAAAGCGCACAAAAAAACGCTTTCAGTTTACTTTTTTCTTTGCTGTTGTTCAACTTATTTTTTACATGCTCCAAGCTGTCAAAGCATCCCTTCTCTCGCACTTGGTTGGATGAATGATAACGTGTTGTTATTATTAGTATTTAGTATTTACATCTGTGTATTTCTGCCTCTCTGTTTTACGTGTATAGTAATTCATTTTAATTTTGCTGGTTTTTTCTGGTAAACATTCTCATTCTCATCATCATCATCATCCACGTATTCATTATCATCATGCAGTGCATATAACTCGACAAGTCAACTGAGACAAGAGCACATGCCACGCTGATGTAGGTTTTTTTCCCTCAGTTTCTTCGAAATTCATGTACAATTCTCAAACAATGTGCATGTATGATAGCAGGAAGTACCAATGCAACGTAATAATGTTATATGCACGCTTATTATGTCTCCTCACCACCAGTAGTCAGCGCACAGAGAGATCTGAAGGAAGTGAGGCAGGACGTTTCATGAAAGACACTCATCATCACAATGACTGAAATCTGTGGGAGATGTTTTTTTGTGTGGACTTTGGGCATGTGTGTATAGTCAGCATGTATTATTGAGACTACAGACTATATAATAATATGCTACACATACATGTACTAATGACAAATGTGTACTAGAGCTTTTGTGTCCAAAAGTCAGCATGTGAAATGATTCCCCTTGTTAATTTAATGAATGAATGAATGAGTGAATGAATGAATGAGTGAATGAAATGAGATACATTTTTACTAGAAAAAAAGTGAAAAAAAAGAGTGAATGCCAACCACACCAGAAAATTGCATTTTCTGAGGGACAAAAAGGAAAGGAATCCTTGGTGGTAAAAGCAATAATAACAATAATAGAAAAATGTGTAACAAAAAAAAAAAGATTCACATCCTGAAATTCCTGCTCACATTCATTATCTATTCAGAGTATGCCAAAAAGCTAAAAATCCTTATCTCTACTATAGCTCTGTATATAAATGAATGAATGAGTGACAAAATATTTTCTTCCTATATAATATGTTGTGTGCCTTCTGTTGTTATTAACTCACATTCATTATCTATTCAGAGTATTCCAAAAAGCTAAAAATCCTTATCTCTACTATAGCTCTGTATATAAATGAATGAATGAGTGACAAAATATTTTCTTCCTATATAATATGTTGTGTGCCTTCTGTTTTTATTATATATTCAAAAGAGTATTCACATTTTTTGGTCCAAACAACTCAAAAAAACAAGGGGTGAAAATAGTTTTTGTCAGAAAATAACGGAGAAATGAGGTTGGTTTCAAAATATGACTGGAAAATAAGGCTTTGTGTACTCGGAAATGTGTTATACAAGTAAGCTGAATTGATTACCTAGATGCAAAAGTGGTTAGGGTTAACAATAATCCGTGGTAATATTTTTTTCGCCTTTGTTTCCAACTTTTCTTTATTGTTTCCCCGATAAAAGGGGATTTACGCGCACAACACGGCTATTTGCAAGCAAAAATGAAAATGAGCTCTTGTTAGGATACTGTTTTTATATTTTATTTACTGGTCCATCTATACATATAAGCCATAAATTATCGATAAAGACCTATTCATTTTGTACCAAATGTGACCTAATTTATTGAATGCTTTGCACGTACAACCCAATTACTCGCAACATACCCTTTTCAATAGAGTTGGTATCATGCAAGAACAAACAACAACGCTTCCTTGTTTTGCTGCCCATAAATCAAGGATTATACTACTGACCACTTCCGATTTCTGTTAAACAATGTCAAAGTCCATTAAAAGGCATTAAGTTCATAATTACTACGGGCGTACGCAACTTTTAACAACAGCAAAAGGAGGACAGATGTTGCATGGTTGTAATAATGGTCAGTTTTAATTTTTGTAGTGCTTTGTTGCGCAAATGTATTAAACGGCTTATTATATTATTATTATTATTATTATGCAAGGGCTTGGCAATTTAATACGTTTTCCTTTGTCTCGATAATCTACCAAAAAAAGCAGTTTAGAGCAAAGATCAAATATCACCGGTCCGGTCACCAAATCATGCGTTGTATTTTGTTGAAATAAACCCTCAAAATCACTGAGATAATTCACCCAAAAAAATGAATATTTGATGACAGAANATTTTGTTGAAATAAACCCTCAAAATCACTGAGATAATTCACCCAAAAAAATGAATATTTGATGACAGAAGAAGAAAAGTCTTTTAAAGGCATAAACTAACAAACAAAGTAGAATTTTTACCAAACATTTAAAATCCCTGTTTTAAATATACAAAAATAATGAATATAAAAAATACAGAAATGAATGACAATGCATTTAAAAATGTGCAAAGTGTACACATAGGTACATATACATACATGCAAATTCCATTATATCATAAATCGTGTGAAGTCCTACTGCTTCGCAACTAATAAACTATGTGATTTTATGAGAGTTGTAACTCTTTCAGCATTTGAGAATTTCTTATTGTTATTATCACAATAAATTTGCTAATAATGAAGACATTGTAATTCTCAAAGAATTGCTGAAAATGTTCATGATTTTTTTCAATGAAATTATAATGTACGATCACTTTACGTCATGTGTGCCGTGCGAGCAACAGCAGTATGGTATAGTGTGAAGTATACCGTGTGTACTAATGTGCTCGCATGCATGATGCATGCATCGGCTTTTTTCAAGTTGAAGATTTCTGCATAAAAAATATTATGATGATGAGGATTTTCCGCTTGGAATTGTGGATGTAAGAAGTGCTTGTGTATGTATGTAGTGTGTGTGTAGAGAAGTGTATGTGCTTGTTAACTTTATACTAACCTGACCAACTACAACTAGACCTGATGATGATAATACTATTTGGCATTTTCTTATTGAAAACTCGATTTGGCGTTGGATACAGGATACCAGAATTAATTATCACCACAAAGTTTACTTTTACGGACATATTTTTAAATATTTTTTAAAAATCATTATGTCCTTCTTTCTTTTAAAGGTACGTAAATTGAAAACTCGATTTGGCGTTGGATACAGGATACCAGAATTAATTATCACCACAAAGTTTACTTTTACGGACATATTTTTAAATATTTTTTAAAAATCATTATGTCCTTCTTTCTTCTAAAGGTAGGTAGGTAGGTATATATGCATTTTTTATTTTGCATTATTTCTTTGTTCCTTATACCCGGACATTTGTACACATCTCTTTAATTTTCGTGCTAAAAACAATACGTGTACAACTTTCGTATGTTTCCTAATCCGTGAGCAGATAATTTATCTTATTAAACGACACTACTGGCCACCGTTTATCTAGAAGTATGTTTAAAAGAGAGATACAAAGTCGTATTAGCCAAATGGTCCACTTTCTAGCTTATTATTATAAAGTTACACACACACACAATGTTTCTCATTTACCATCATGCGGCATTAGATAAGTCAGTTCAAAAGTAACATTTATATTTATTGCTGATGTGAAGATGATCATGACCATCATCCTCATAATTCTGGGCATTTCCATCGCTCTGACCACAAACAAGTCTCACCTTTAGTCAGTGTTGACGTTGAACCCGCAAACACGGCAAACGCAGACATATCGTTTGAAATCAATGAGATCGCATGACTTGCCTCCCAAAGCGCATTTGATTGAACTGAACAACACGTAGAGCAGTGATCACGTTACAACGACTTTTTTTATCCAGCGAGAAAGACAAGCACTCTTCTCTTCTTCTAATTCTCATGTTCTTTGCACGAAAGCTTCTTTTCTCCTGGTCTTTAGCAGTCATGTTTAATTGTCAATATAGTTAAAGCAAAGTAGGCATATAAAAAGAAAATCTCAATAATAATATCATGGGCACTTTTTATACACGTTTGACGTCCATTTATGACGAGAGAAGAGAAAGAGATGCATGTTCGTAATGCATATTACTTGTCTTAATCAACCGGATTGTATTTATTGTATTGGATACAACAGAATAGTTGATTCCTTGATTATTCCTCTCACTGAATAACAGCGCGCCTATGTTTATATTCATGATCAAAGAAGAAGAAGAAAAAAACTGCTTACAAAACAAATGCATTCCTTAATTTAGTTACAAAGCTTGCGACGTGCATGGTTAATTCTTTCTTTTTGAAGCCATCTTGGAAGAAAATAGATTTTTATTTTTATGTGTATCTACGCTTGTTAATCAGTCAGTCATGATTGCTGTGTAGTAGTAGCGAGGTACAAAAATCTACAAATGTATAGGTACATAATTCCCTAGTTTGCATTTAATGTACTTGCTCAGTCAGTGTGTGTGTGTAGTCTTTTAACTCAAAGTTATCTTTTTCATGAATCAATAATAATAATTACAAGAAAATTGAGCACCGCTGCGTAGCAAAAGAACCAGTAGCTTTTTTT
>JAHZNC010001591.1:0-46412 GCA_027744095.1 Zhuqinia jingwanae
CTATTTTTTTCTGTAGTAAACTTCCTAACTAATAGCTTGCTACATTTTTAATACTAAACATTTATTTTTGCTTTCATATGTCTCATGTGCAGGTAGTGTAAATATGTACATAATTGAGAAACTTGATGGCATGACATGACAGTGGCCAAATTTTGTTAATCGTCAGAGGCGAGTGGAAAATTCGATAGAATATATTGATGAAAAGGTAACAATGCACTTTAAAGTAATGCAGGACTTTTTAAGCAGGTACATGAAATAAATTACATTTTTATTGTTAACCCAAATGGAAGAGTTATTGCGATAATTTGTAAATATCAATCAACTTTATTTTTTCAAAACAAAACACCTTCGACAAGTCTTTTCAGAATTTCAAGGAAAATGTGAACAATTATTATCTCGAAAAGTACAAATATGTAATATTCTGACGAGTCAACGTAACCGCAACTCATTGGTCCCATCCTAAAAAAGAATACCTGTTTGAATGGCGATGCGTATTGGGCCATGGTCCAGAAACTTGTAAAATGCGGGTAGCCATACTTCGTTCCACAAAATTCTTTCCAGGGTTCTTTGTTCCTCTTCCTGGAATATCTACATGTTCCCCGAAATCACACATAATATACGCATCAGAACAACTAAAATAATCGAACATCATGGTTTTTCGGCATTGAGATAAAAACGAAATATAATATTACCTCGCATTGCCCCAATTGCAACTGTCAATGAGACCCATGCCAGGAGACCCACCAAAAGGAAAAATTTTGTAATGTTCATACTTTCGACACTTTAGTACTGAAATCAATTATCAACTAACTTCAACAAACACGACAAAACACAGAATCGCTGCTACTATTTTAAGTTAATGCTTGCAGAACCATAATATATCATGAGAACCAACTTATATTTTCAAGTATATGTATCCGTTTGACTGAAACTGAACTTGTTTTGTTTTCATGTACTCATTTTACAGAGCCTGACAGATCATGATGTTGTTTTTTGTGTGTGCAGGGGGTATTTTTTTTTACAAAATGCTACTTAAACCCAGGCACAAACTAGACATATCCGGATGATAAAAATGATGGATTGTATAACTATATGCATTGCAATTGCAAGTGTATTTCATACAGTAGTCCTCATGTCCCTATCCCCCATCGCATCCCTACGTAAACATCAAACATTAGATTCGTTATAGCATTAGCAGAACAGGGGCCAATGCACTAGTGACCCACATTCTGATCAGAGAAAAGTGAAAACAACAAGGTGAAGGCCAAACAAGGGTACTTGAAAAAGATTTCCCTTTCCTGTGATTTGGCGGTCGCAACTTGCAAGCTGTTGTGTATATTCATCTTAATCGTTCAGTTTATACGTATGCATGTCATTTCCTTATAAACACAAATTAGACATGCACAAATTTCCAGAATTCTCGTATTTTATGAAATGACAAAGACCACGTATATGCTAAGAATGAAAAATATCTACAAATATTCTGAGAAGATTTTTTAAATGTGCCTAACAAAGCACTTGTTAATAAAACAGTTCTTATAATTCTTATATTTTTTTGAAATACCCATGCAGACACAATTAATTTTGTAACACAATTAAAATGTTCACATTAAACTAATTCATGGAATAGCATAATAGGCAATAAACTCAATTTAAACTAGGATTTTTATATGCATACCTGTAATCATGATTTATAGAATATATCATATAATGAACACGGCCATAATGCAGTGAATATTATCATTTTAATAATGCCAACAAACGTAATAGCATCTCGCTCCAACTTTAGCCAGCTATATATTTGTTTTAAAATCTTAAATAATTAATAAAAATATTTGTGCGTACAGATAATAGGAATGTCTTCAAATTATATTATCAGAGTAGCTTCTGTCTTAATTTGCAATATTTTTATAAGGTTTAACACTGAATCAGCATCACTACCTCATAAAACGACAGCAGTTTTCCACGAATTTTCCAACAAAGATGGATACATGATAGCATACAGCGACAACCCTGTTAGTTGGTCAGATCTTACAAGTGTTTTTGATTCAAAAGGAGTACCTCAAGACGGTTCTCCAGATTTGTTGTGTATTTCAGGAATGTAAGAACATTTTTTAATTGCTCCCTGCATAAAAAAAAAGATTTATAAATGCCTAACATCATTTTGTGATAAAACTATGCATGTAGATGGCTAGCTTACGAGCATTCAGCATATAAAACATCTATCGATGATACCGTAAATCTAATCTCTGGAAAGGATAAATGCTTAAACCCATCCGACGTAATAATATTATGCATACAAATTTTCCAACAGAAAATATTGTTAATTATGTATTACATCCTTGTGTTTTACTCTTTTTTTTAAATAGATGAGTAAAATTGGATCAATGCAGGCTCTCACGTCCACTTCTGTTGTTTCAGACTACAGCATTTCGTTATTTTCCAGTCCTAATTTTGGGTCACTGGCTAAAACAATTTCCTCAACGGAAAGCGAGAAGGGAGGTTTGAAGCAGCTAGATGAAGATGCATCAGAAATTGGATCATTAGTTGTAATTGGAGAAACGCCTTGGTCTCTAATTAGTTCGAGTAATAAGATCTTGTGTGTTCGTCCTCAGCCTGATGGTCAAATCCAAGGACATCCAATATGCTACTCCAATGAAATGGTCCAAATTGAAAACTTCTATGTGAATGCTGTATTTCCTGACTGTCCAGAGGAGGACGATGAGTCCATTGTGGGTAATTTAAAATTAACTGCATGTAAGCAGTTTGACAGTGACAGACCTGAACCTCTTAAAACATTCAATGGTAAGTAGTAATAGTGAAATTAAATTAACATGATTGTCATTTAAATGGTGTAATAATTTTATGAATCGTGTTTCAATTCTTTGTTTTTTCTTCACAGGAATGGGACGATCTATGGGTGGCGGTGGTGGTACTCTGGATTGTAAATACAACATAACATGGAATTCCACCAAGTTTACCGAAGAAGAGTCGGCCTTAATCGCAACATTATTGACTATCCGACTGACCCATGATTTCGAAGATACTGAACAAATTTTGTGGCCGGATGCTACAGAAGACATTTGGAAAACAGGTGCATTAGATACCGCATTTGATATTATGCTTGCAACTGTACCCGCTGAGGTGGTGAATACAAAATTTCTGATGATGGTGAGGGAGTTTACAGTATATCACTTGAATGAAGTGTGGAAAGAACAACGAGAAAAAAATGAAAGCGCAAAAAATTGGAGGAGTCACAAAGTTTTGATACATTTACTGAACGTGTGTCTAGCACGTGCCACAAAAGCCAAAGAGACTTACTCAGAGGTACACCAAAGCGTCCACATCAATGATGAGTCATCACACCCTAATTTAGTGATTTGTTGTCATTTTGCAATATCAATTTAATATATGTATGTACAACACTGTTTTCTAATATGTAATAGGTCATAAAATCTTCATATAAGCGAAGAACTAATTTGGAAGACTTTGGTACCAAAATTAACCCTGATTTTCTGCTGGATGCGACAAATGATCCTATTATCGAAATGGCTTGGGTGGTATCCAACTACGCTATGGCTCTTTGTCACCACCTATTTGACTATAAACTAAATTTTTGGGATAATTTCATTAACACATTTGGACAGCTATACTTTGGTCCCTTGCAACATCGATGGCAAGTGCTTTTGAAAATATTATGTGGATGTGTAATAGTTATGTAGTATGTGTTGATTATTAACTATGATTTACATGTTATGCAAAGCACAGGAAAAACCCTACCATCCCATCACCAAAAACTTTTGGCATAATCCTAAGTGGATTTGGAATAGAAATGCAGCACCGCCGCATTGCATTTGCGGCCAGCCGAATGTTAGAGTTGACACCAAAATTGGAGCCCTTCGAGAAGAATCTTACTGTCAATTTGGTTAAAAATTCGGTTACTTCCACAACAGTATGAAATGCAAGGTGTGAAAATTATTGTATGAGAAATTTTGAATCTCACAACTAAGTTTTATTTTACAGTAATAAATTAAAGAGTACTGACATACACGGAATATCACATCACAGTATCATTGAAAAACTAACTAAAACTGCATATACTGCAAACAAATTCACAAGATACTAAATGCTATCATTTGTTTTCAAAACAGGAGTACAGGGAAATTGTATTAGTTTGTTTGTACACACAATGTATATATGTATAGGTATATCAATTCAAAAGGTTAATTACATATAATATTTCCCGTGCAAAGGAATATTTCAAAGTCAGATACTTCATATAATAAATAACTAGTACACATTTTATGCTTGTTTCTTTTGATGAAAATTGTAACTTTGAAGGAGATGGTACAGCTTACTAGTTGTAAGCGATATAAATAGTATTTGTTTTATAACATTTTTTTTAGTACAATAAGCTAATTGGTTTTAGAGCTCATCGTGGTTTTGACTTGTGTCAGGCTTTTGACAACTTGCTGGTGATTCAAAATCAAAATGATACTCACACCTGGATGGTTCGGATACACTGATCAATCGATTATCTAGGCCACAACGTAAATGAACCTGTAAACCACAAAACGGCAAAGAAAAATTGTGAACACGACTGGTAATAAACTGGTAATCAACATATTATTGGCAATATAAAATTTGAATTTTGGAATACTTACCCTGGCTGAGCGCTGTGGACCATTCCAACAACTCTGACCGCGGTCGTATAACATTTGAGTATACTTATCGTTTTCAGGACCACTCCAGGAGCTCCATTTTCCAAGATTTACATCTCCACCAGAGCGAATCTTTTGAGACGCCTAAAGGTTACACGAGAGATAGATAGTCATGAGTAGAAAATTGTATTATTATTGGTTCACAAGTTTACAATATTAAGTGAAAGAACAAGCTTACTGATTTAAATGGACATAGGGAGTAGACATATTCTTTGTCCTCGTAATCAAAACATTCCCCGTGTAATGGGGCAAACCTATCGTCATCGCCAAAATCTGAATTGAGCAATTCATTGATCTCTTCCAGCTTTTTCACAGATTCGCGCAAGTTTCTGTCGGCTTCATTATATTCTTCTCTTGCCTTGCTTGCCTCTGTATATTAATACACATGTTTAAATTTGAAAATACAAAGCAGACAACCTAATACCGCTGATAAAAGAATTAATTTGTAATTACGATCAATTAAAGTCTGTGTTTCATCATCGTATTTTGGTTCCGTTTCAGCCACAGGCTCTAATGGCGCATCATGATCCCCATCAACCTCTTCTTCGCCTTCCTCTTCTTCATCATCTTCGTTTGGCACATCAGAAATTCCTGGGATGTCAGGTTTGGTTTGATCTACAGACTCATGTCCAATGTCTTCTATTTTGTCAACATCATCCTCGTAATCTTCAGTTCCCGCCTGACCACCACTAGATTCTGGTGGTTTGAACATGCCTTGTTCCATCATAAAGAATGGCTTTACAAGAAGCCATCCAGACGTTAAAAATTCGTCTTTTGACATTTCCTCATTCATGTTCAAGAAAAACAATGCCTCCGATTCATCAACAACGCCATCCTTATTTTTGTCGAATGTTTGACGCACTTTGATTTCATCCAAAGTAATTTTATCGTCCCCATTGGAATCCAATAAATTGAACAATGCATCTGCTTCATTTTCAGTTTTTGCCTTTTCCTCTTCTTCTTGTTGCTTTCGTTTTTCTTCTTGTATCACTCGGTATCTGTCTAGCGCTTCCTTTTCAGGCTCCTCCAGTTGTTGCTTCAATTGTTCCTTATCAACTTTCAAGGATTCAGCAATTTGGCGTTCGGCATCCAGACGAGTTCTCTCTTCCTCCTTTTCCTTCCGATAAGATTTTCCCTTTGAAACTAATTCCAGGCGTTTTTGATACCCTTCTTTGGCAAGCTTTGCCTGACGCTCAGCTTCTTCTCTTGCGGCTCTACCCATTTCTTCACACGTATTTGGACATGATTTGGTACCTACTTCATCACTTCCGTCACAGCAGTCACAAATACCATCATTAACCCTACTAGATAAGATGTAAGCGGAAATGTGGCCAGCATTTAGACAGTAAAAGCCCCCACGAGAGCAGGCACTGGTTCCTACAAGAAAAATATCACACGCAAGGGTGTACATTAACATTATTTATTCAGTACACTTGGAGAAATATCTGCTTACTGTATTTACATATATAAAATTACAGTTAATGCAATATAATTACCCGGTTCATCGCTACCATCACTGCAATCGCAATAGTCGTCATTTACAAACGAGAAAGGAATCATTTTGGAGCCATCCAGGCAAGAAAAATTTTTCTGTGGGTCATACAGGGCAGCTCCTGCAATTAAGCATTAATTCCCGTTTCATTACAAGACTAGAGACCCTTACGTAAAATTATGTAAAAATAACACAAGTGCACAAACTTACGGGAAAGGGGAACACCCCTTGGCGTCAAATTATCCGCAGAAATTACAAATCCATTCATTAACATGGAAGTTATCATTAGAAAGGACAAACTACTTGAACTATGACCAGATGAGGTTGAGATACCCATGTTTGTTATCTTATGTGTTATCCTTCCCATCTTCTTGGTCAATATAATCACTGTAAATCTTACAGTCAACAGTGACCACAAATTTTCCTGGCAAGTATTCCTTTAGGAAGGGCTGTGTTGTATAAAATCAAAAAGGAATTACAAACTTGTTTATTATCCCACAACTTTGAACAATGTTACATTTTTTCCCAAAATCTAGGTACTTGCGACAAGTTACAAGTCATTCTTTTACCTGGTATATTTGATTGGAATATTGGAAATTGTTGTTCTCAACAAGTTGCCGACCAGACGTAACGCCCAACGTCAAATCCAAAAGTATTTTCTCTAAAGAGATGAGTTTGTTTGTACAATCATACCTCACAAACCTCATATATATATACTCTCTGACCTGAGTTGTTAATAATAATAATCGTGCAATTTCCCTGGATTTCCAGAAATCTTCCGCTTGCGTACAAGCCTTTTTCTCTCTGGAGACTTTTTTAAACCACCTTTACACGTACAAATCACTCAAATTCTGATCCCTCTGTTTTATCATCACATACATACTGTTTTTTATCATCAACAACTCATCTCATCATCATCGGCAAAAGAAAGAAGTGTCGGCTCTAGAATACATTACACTGTATCAAGCATTTATATACAAAAACACACATATGAAAAGTTGCTGTGTGCTGTGTAAGTGTATACTGCATTGTAATACCGTATTATGGTGGATGGTGGTGGTGGTGGATTGTGAATTTGTGAACTGACCGTGTGAAGTGGCAGTGTGCGTAAGTAAGGTCGGGTATTAATGTACACGTACACCTTTGCTTTCCTTTCTTTACTACTAAAAAACCATCGAGCAATAATACATATAACTTCAGCCGTTCTGATCTGAAGTTGTTGGTAGTCTCTAAAATATTAAAAACTATTATATAGCCAGATGAAAAGAGTCTTCTCTCTAAATCGACTTTTTCGGAGTTTTTAGCATTATTGGCTCCTTGTCTGCCTACGATGACTAGGTATATTGTGACACAAGGTTGTATGATATTGTGACTCGTGTGTGACCATGAATGATGATCCAATCTAGAATGTTTTTGTAAGCATAACGTACCCGATATTGCTACATCTTGATGCTCAATCCAGGACTTAATTAGTATTTGAGCTACGTAATTCCTTACTTGTATCCAACTAATAATGAAGTAAGCTTTCTCCAAAATGAAGTCTTAGTATATTTCTCTTGTATCTATGTAGTCAAACAGGACTGGATAACTTTCACCATATGCACACACATAGTTTTTCCAGTAAACTTATTTACATCGTCGAAGAATTTTGCATCATCATCATCAGCATGAAAATTCCAACCACCTATATGGTTCATTGCTCCTCTCCTCAATGCAGAACATGAACATGACCTACAAGAATGACTTAACAAACGAGAAAAATTATTTTCTCCATATACATACAAGGCACGTTTATTACATTCTTGTGATTGTTACACCTTCAAATATTATACAGTAGAATTAAGTGATTTATAGGATAAGCAATTTATTTTCGCATAAAGTATTTACCTTTTCTACTAACTAATATCGTTCATTTTTGGAACAATGCATGTAAAAAGTAACAAAAGTTGATACATGACCTACACAGTAAAAATAAAGTCAACGTTCCTCCAATTGGCTTCTTTGTAGCGGATTAACACAATTTATTCTATTATAGACACATAAAAGATAGAATCTCTATCTTATTATTTTATGGACAGTAACAATAAAAATCCACACATAAACCATAATATATCATGGTATTATAACACATGATAAAGTGATTGTGGAAAAATACAACATTTAGTGCATAATATCTGTAAAATCTATTATAAATCCTAATCCTACTAATTCTATTATTATAAAAACAGTAACAATTAACATACCAAAAAAGTAGCATACCCATTCATTACAAATTAAAAACCAAACAATATGCACCAGAATCATTTTTTCGCACCTTAACAATAACAATACACTATGATAAACTTCGTACAGTAAAATACTGGATGAACAGTGGATCGATATACATTGGTAGATTGTTGATATTATTATGTAGCTAGCTGTTAATCCAGTGCCTGGCAGAATATATCATGCATAAGGCCCGCAGCTAGTGGACAGAGTTTGCCGAATTTGAAATAGTTTTTGTCCTTTTTCAAGCGTTTGAGCTCTTTACGAATTGCCCACATCTGAAAATGCAAGCAATACATTAAAAATTGGATATTTAAATTTCAAAATAATAATTATTATTTATGATTCATGCAGAAATGACTTTTCTAAATGTACAATATATTGTATTGCAAAACTTACACTGTTCGCAGATACTTTGGTTGTAAGGAACCGTATGCATTCCTCTTTGAATTTCACACCATCCGTTTTTTCGGATAGTTGAGCAGCCAGTTCAGAAAACTCACTCATTAATGAATCGTTTGAGTCGTAGTCTACAAGGCACTCTGGGGCATCATCTGGCAAGGGGCGCTTTCCTTTGTTGGGTGCAATATCTTCCTGTACTTCCAGCGCCTTAATCTTTTCTGATTGCGAGCCTGATCCGCACGATCTCATTGACAATGAATCTGATCTATCACGTCGCATCCTTATACATTCTTCCTCTCCATCAATGGTGTCAATCATTGGCAACTCTTCTAGCTGATCCTGATCGGCAACAGTTGAGTCGGAGAACACTGTGTTACAATCCAACGGAATTTTGACAATTCCATTTGACATCGTCGCTTCTTTGGAAAGAACGGGGGCTTGTTGAGGAACTATGGAATGGTTGCTGTTGCTACTACTAGATACATCTTCATCAATGCTTTGCATTCGCTCAGCAAGTGAATCAGATCTGCTTCCTGCAGCCGAGCTCGACGCTTCTGGTTTTAGTACTGGCATTTCTTCGTCGTTGGTAGAAATTGGTAGCTCCACAACCTCTTTTAACCGGTCTAGAACTTCAGGTTCTACTATTGTACTTTCTGCACCAAGATTGCTTTCAACCTCAATAACAGTAGCTTTTCCCCAATTCGACGAATCATCTATGCCTTCGGTAATATCACCAGAAGCAACAACTTCTTCACAATTAAACAATGGAAATGGGGTGGTGATAGGGATGGCCGTTTCAATTTCTACTTTCTGTGTTTCAATTTCAATGCTACTTGATCCCAATGTAAAAAGCAGGAGTGGACTGACAGAGTTAGTTGTGTTGTTTGATTCTACGGAATTTGCAGCATCAGTTATTGGATCAAGGCCATTAAAATTTTCATTCAATTGAGCAGGTGTTGATTCACTAGAAAATATTTCGTGATTTTGTTGTTCTGACTGAACATTTACAATAATTGGTTTTTGTTCTTCTAATTTCTTTGCATCAGTAGCATCCATCAGTGGATTCACGATATCTTGCCCTAGCAAATTATTTGATTGAACACTTTGAACACTTAATGAATTACTGCTTGTCTCCACGTCAGCCGTGGTTGTTTTTGTCAGCATGTCGTTTTGGGGCATATGAACTTCATCACTAGTCTCTGATGCGGGAGCAGCAACTTTGTCAAGACTATTAAGTTCTTCGGAATTTTTCTCCTCCAAATCCAATGACACTTTCCTTTTAGATTTTTTACTCTTGCTTGCTGACCCTTTTGAAGCACTTTTGGGAGTTTCAACTACGGGACGCTTTCGAGCGTTCTTCTCACGTGGTGATTTTGCAGGAGTTTCTTCATTCCCACAATCATTCAAACTCAAGCTTAATATTTTTGTACTCAATTTGTGCGTGGGTGACTCGCTAGCGATAGGGGATTTACAATCGATTTTATTTTTACTTTCAGAACGCATAGCTTTAGTGACTTTTTCTTTCTTTGGTTCCTTCTTGATAGCCTTTTTCCCACTTTCCTTCTTTGGTTCAACTTTCCCTTGCTAAGGAGAATAACGAAAATCAAATCTAGTTATTACATTCAAAAGTGCAAGCGGCAATTATTGTACAACAAAAATTGAAATATAAATACAATGAGCATGATTAAATATTAAATAAATAAATAATAAGACTAACCTTGGGTGCACCCGCTTCCTCCTTTATTTTAACTATTTTGCGTTCACTTGCAGGCACTGCATTAGATTTTCCACGATCACTTTTTTGGTTTTTACCAGTAGTTGTAGACTCTTCTGTAGACTCAGTTGACACAGTACGAGTTTTAGTTTGATTTCCATTAATAGCAGCTGCAGAACTAGATGGAGAGCTCACATTGCTTGCTGCTCTCATTGCCTTTGTGCCACTCGGAAATTCATAGTCGGTCACCAAATCAGAATCAGTAAGCCACTTTGGTCTCTGTATATTTCGACGTAACGATGTTCTACCAAGCGACACAGTTTGTGGAGACGGAGTTCCTTCTGTTTCATTTGCCACCGCAGTTTTCTTCTTTGTGTCATTTTGTTCTTTCACATTATTGTTGGACTTGCTGTCTTTTCTAGTAGTCGATCGTCTGGGAGGCTTCTGGAAACAAAACCAGCGATGATGACATGAACAATGGATCGGTCATAATCATACTATTTCATTTTCGATTTCAATAATAATTATCTTTCTTACCTCCTCTTTCTCTTTTGTACTGGAGCATTTCCGACGTGGGGGAAGCGACTTTTCTTCAGAGTTGCCGGCATGGTGGTTGTGACTAACCAAACCACCACGAGAGAGTATCTTGCTGACAACTGACTCAAACGTTTGAGGTTGTGGCTCTTGTGGTGCTGACTTAGATGAAACTGGTTTCTTCGCTGTATCAGCTTTTATTTTACCCTCAGGTGTACTCTCCACGCTCGACTTTTCTTCTTGTGAAGGCGGAGAAGAACTGTCTTCCTCTTCACTGCTGTCCATTTCATCTTCTGTTCCAGGGCTTCTCATTTCGTTGTGAACTTTCCTCATATGTCCCCTTAAAGAAGCCACCCACTTAAACTTTTTATCACAATGTTCACACTGAAAAGGCTTAGCGTTTTCTCCCTCCGAATGGCTTAGAACATGACTTTTAAGATCATCCTCGGTAGAATACGACTTTGGACAAACTTCACACTGAAATCTACGCTGACGTCGAGATGCCTTTTTAGTGCCAGATGATGAAGATGAAGAGTTACTCATACCCAATAATTTGTCTATTTGAGCTAATATGTAGCAGCAACAATAACGGAAAAAAGTGCACACAATTAGATTGATCTGAGTTTTGAATAAATGTTACATGCATACAAAAATGCAGTATTGCTTCAATTTATATAACTTTAACTATGTTAATAGAGTTGAATGAGGATAAAGAATTCTCTAGTACCTCCCATATACTCTAAATCAGCAGCATTGGTTACTACAGGTTTTGCGTTTCCATTTACGGAACTATCGGATTCTGTTGTACAAGCAGCGTCTATAGGACCCTCCTCTTGAATTTGTGAATCTTCGTCTGAAAGTGAAACCAAAAACTCCTCACACTCAGCGGATTGAACGGCACTAGGGTAGTATTTCTTCAAAATTATTGGGGCGACTTTGAAAGAATCAGGACCTGAGAATAAATTGTACTAAAACGAGTAAAGAAACGGAAGCAAAGGAAGCCACAAAAACATATATAGGAAGAGAGAGCGAGAGAGAGAAGGAGCGACTTTACCAAACTAAAAACGAAACATACTTATATTAGGATAAATGGCAATCAACATACACACAACACAGTAATTTCAGAGAAGCCGAACAAAGGAAAAAGTACTTGCCATGGATCATTTATGAAGAATTTTGGGATATTCTTTGTAATGCGATAATTGACAATAATTTCGATTCGATTGAAATTGATAAGAATGAGCAAAGTAAGGAAAAGAATACACCGTCACCAATGCTGGGAATAAAGTAAAGTAAAATGTATCATACAATTACAATCAACTACGAAGAGTTATGAAGGTCAATATGAAATATGAAAAGTTATCGCAGAGGTGACAAGGTATGGAACACATTTGAAGCTGTTGCGAGTTTCTACAACATGGCAAAAGGAGTATGCATGGTGCATTTCTAAGCAATTATCCATCAATTTGAGATATTTTAGGTATTTTTTATGGTATGGATGGACGAGAAATAATGTCCTTTTTAAACTTTATAATTGACGTAATAAAATTCTTCCAAGTTATGTATGTAGATTGGTCAAATTGATATATTCTCTTCTCATAATATTTTAACTTGAATGAAACCCATAGAGCCACACATGCAAACAAAACTTAACAAATAATAATTGCGCAGTGAGTAAAGTATACCTGTATTCGCTTCAACAGTGCCTTCTCCAGTTGAGGACTTTTTCATGATTTTCTTTTCCTTTTCGGATTGATCATCTGTGGCTACAACAATCCAATTGAAATTACTATTAGCACTCATTATAAAATTTTCACTTTGCTCAAGCCCACTCTAAAAAAACCTTTCCCAAGGATTTTGGGTACGATAACGATAAGTAATATTATTTCCAGTTATTTCGAGTTAATCGTATTGAAATTGAAAGCGGCACTTGAACAAAGAAAGCAATTCTAATGGTTATAGACAAAACATAAACATGTTTTCTTACATTCTTCTGCTTCACTTGCATTCATTGAGCTCAACAGTAAACGTTTACGGGGATTTCTATATTTATCTGACAATGTGTCGGAAGAAGAATTGGTTCCATCGTCACCTGTTATACATATTACACGAAGCATCCATATCATTAGTAGTGTACGCACAAACAAGTGTTTTTTTTACTTGCTTTACATAATTTATAACTTTAGTATTTTTATTGCCTGCAATTTAAATTGACAGCAAGCAGACGTATTTAAAATGAAAAGTAATTATCCCAGTTAAAAGATTTTCCACATTTATAATGGGCACAATTCAATGACATTGAGTTTACAAAATTGCATCATAGTACATGTTTGATTTTCTATCAATATCATATTCCATTGATATGTAATAGTGATAAGAAGACTCCAAAATCTAATAGATAGATTATTGAAGACACTTTGAAGATGGATAATTCCCCATACCTATGGAGTCCCCTGAGACAGATGCTACGCTGGATGTATCTGCTAATAAGTCACTTCGCCTTGTACTTCTGTCCGCTGTTAGAAGCTCTTGTAATTTGGAAGGGAAGTGTAGTGGAACTCTACCGGAACCTGTTGCAGTTTGCTCCATACTCAACAACACCGTTTAAAGTTCTTTTTTATATTACAACTTAAATATTGTTTATGATAAGCGTTCTACTAAAATACAAAAAGTATTCTCATGCACCACACACTGAAGATTTTTTTTAAACTAACAAATAAAAATTTCACAGTTCACACACTATCACATATTGTCTATTCATCTATGTAAATAACCCGAAGAAAAATAGGCGCTGTTGGTCAGGGCAAACTCACGGTTATCTTTTGTCCTTGTATCAACTCCTGACCCAGTACTTATTTTCACATTTGCGCAGAAATCTGAAACAAAAAGAAAACCACTATGTGAGTCCATTTCAATGAGTTAAAATACATTATGTGCACAAAAGATGTTTGGTTTGATTAACGCTTTCCACATGTACACTGTGGCTTGAACTCAATTTTCATTTAGATTGGACTGCCCGACTGCCGTACTGAAGAATGAATGAAGTATACATAACTTCTTTAAACTTATATTGAAACTTTCTATCTTAATTTGACATTTTATACAAATTTGGCGTACTTTTTTAGATTATGCAAATCTAATTCTTTGAGGTACTACCCGAACCCTGATTTTTAATTTAGAGCAAGATACATGATTAATGATAAAAAGCATAAATATGCAAGTGAACTTGTACGAAACTATGAATTGGTAACACAATTGCACACACGCATTTGACATTTTGATGATAAAATTATGTGCGAATTATTAAATTCACAAGTTACGCTAAAAGTGTGGCGTTATCATATTATTATGTTTATATAGGTAACATTTTTCCTTTTGATTTACGATTCCATATATAGAGGTTAAAATTAGCATGCAAACCTCTGGAATTTTGCTATATAAAGTTTGAGGTACACAAACACCTACATACACGCACCGGTGAAGGAAAGGCTAGTTGATGGTTTATTGGTTTATATAGTGCTTCCTTCTTCGTGTCCAAAATATTACGCAATTTTAACTCACTTATTTCCTTCTTGATGATGGCACTTTCAGTAATTTCGCCAACAACTCAATACGTGTAATTACTGCTAAAAATGTGCACCACCACGTGCACTTGACAAACTTGTTTTGTATAATCTTTTTACAACTTCCAGTAGTGCACCACACCAGTACAAAACAATTTTTATTGCTGCAAGTGAAATTACTCGCATTGAAATCTCACAAAAATTATTTAACCATGTCATCAACCGTGTAATTTATTCCGTAACTCAATGAAGGAAGTGAATGGAGCAGGCAGAGGAGCAAAAGACTATATAAACATAAATTCATTGCCTCTTCTTTTACCACTACTTGACTATCCCATCACCCAGTCACCATTGATTATAGAATTGTGTGTGTGTGTGTGTCCAGGAAAAAAATGCTGTTTACCACTAGATCAGTCGCATTTGTGTGTGTGTGTGTGTGTGCGTTTTTGGGATAGTACAGATAAATCGATCTAATTTCTCAACTTGAGCTCGTTACACACTCTCACGATTCACGATAATTCAACGGGAAATCGGGACGGGAACGGGACATGTAAATATGTGCACTATCATCATTATCAACACCCATCGCTATACATTTTTTACAACAACACAACACACAAGACAACCCAAGCACTTGAGTCATTTAGAGACGAACAATTTAACTATATATGAACACAGTTTTTGTAGTAAGATTATTAAAAAAAATGTTACCCAAAGTGAAAGTTGTAAAAATGAAAATGACCCAGTAAATATTTCCGACTGGGATTACCATGCTTAATGTTTATGCCTGCAATGCAATTGACCTCTTCGCACGGTTGTTCACTTTGTATTTGCATCAGCAATTTCAAGTACAAAAACAAACTCTTAGGTCGGATACTACTACTACTATCAACTATTACGTTGGTCATTGCTTTTCTTATAAATGTGGTCTAAATATTATTTAGAGTCCTTTCATTTTTATCTCAATGCAATAAAACATGCAATTTACTGCTTGGCCTTGCTTTGGCCAGCTCTTTTAAAGAGATTTAGCTACTCACATTACAATTAAACTGCCATCCACAATTTGCATTAAAACTCAGGGTATTTTGAATAATTGGATATTCGCCAAATGCATTGCCAAGGCCCTACACCTAAATCTTCTGAATGAACACGTGAAAAAATACCTGTGGAGCTTGCAATTTTCTCATTCTGGAGACTCAGAAGGGCTCTTGGGTTGTCTCGCATCCTTCCTGAGTACACAGTCACAGTAGGACTTACAAATATACAAAAAAATGTGTGTACGTGCTTACGTGCATTATGCCTTTTATTGCAATGCATGTATATTTGGTATATATGTTCTATGTACGAAGGATCAAAAACAAAATTATAAATTTTTGCTATACAAAATTTTTGGAAAGTTGTTAATGAACAAGTAGAAGTAGTACCTCTTTGATCCTATAATTAAACCCTTTACTTCTTATTGCACAATCAGCTGTTCAAGGTCTTATAAAAATTAAGCCCACTTATAAGCAAACAGTTTCTCAAAATATGTACATACCTACCTCCTAGAGTACCTACTTCTGTTCTGACCGACTAGCAGGAATCATCAATTAGCAACTTTATTGACGATTTGTGGATGTGTAAAGAAAGGATTCAAATAAGCAACAATTGTCCATGATATTGTTTTTAATCATTTTCTGCACCTGTACCTTATAATTTGATCTAGTGCAGCCTGTATCGTCACACTCTGTTGTAATTGATTGCTTATATGCTTATTGTTTGTTCAACAACAAATATCTTGTTTTTATTTTTATATTTCTGCTGTTTTGTGGTTAATGCGATGTGATGAATGATGATGAAATATATATATATATGTGTCTCTATCCATCTAGCCTGAGACGTGTGTCTCTCACTCAAGTGAGAAGTCCTCATATTATAATACACACAGTAGTGCATATATAGTGCATAATATATGCAATGATCGTGCACATAAGAACAATACGCTCATTTTTTTTACATGTGTGTGACTCAATATAAAATAATAATTATGATTTAGATGACATTGACATGCCCCATGTTAACTTATGATATTATATCTTTTATGCTACTTGTACTGCTACTGATTTTTGGCTATCTTTGCAAATCTTTATACTAAAGGTGTAAATAAATTCATTCACACATACGTCTTTATAAATGGCCCAGTTTACTTAAAACGTGAGAAGTAAGATTGGCTACATTCATTGAGGAATTAACTTTGTATTTAGAAAGGCATACTTATTTCAGGAAGGAATTAAACCTTTGATTGTTGGTCAAAGTAGATGGAAAAAGGGAGAACACAAGGTCAACCAAATGGAGCTACGGGGCAATGTGACAATATTTCTACACCGAACCTTAAAGTAAAGGGAAAAAATATTTGTCACTAAAATGCACCAATTTTGCATGCTTGCAGGTTAAGCTTATTTACATTGCGTTTTAAAGAATGTGCCTTGTAATGATGAATGAGAGAATGAAGATTGACATTTTTTGTTGTTCACGAAGAAATGCATTTTAATAATGTATGTCTAGGTAATTCGATAATTTCATGTCAATTTCTTCATATACATGTTGATGTCGTAAACATTTATTTCGAGGCTTATGAAATAGTCTATATTTTATGATATTTTTTTTAAATTGAATAATGATCACAAATTAAACCGAGTTTGCATACGTTTGTAAACAAAGGAAAAGCATCGGGAATCACGTTGAGTAGAACTGATGATAATGATAATATTATGCAGTGTATACTTTTAGTATATCATAATGAATAATGACTCTATTGACATGTCGATATTTATTTTGATAGCGCCTTATGTTTCAGATTAGAACAATCATGCAGCACACAAAAAGATGCAATCAAGACTTACTAAGAATAAACATTTGAAAAATAATTTTATCCGAATTTGACCCCACAAACACTTCCCAACCAGTTTGATTTTCTTGATTCTATCAGAACGGCTAGAAGAATAATGCCACCGCATGCTACCATTACGAACCGTGTAAAATAATTTGAATATCTTATGATGTGAGTCAAGATCTTCAAGGACCATGCCAAATCCGGGGTGAGCTCGGCAGTCTGTAAAACCAGTTTTAAAATTAGGTATTGGTGAAATACACACAATTTTTGTTTGCACGTAACACTTAAAATGCACTGCTTATGAGCAGATTGTACACCTCCTCCATCCACAGTACTGGAAACATGAGATTTGGAACGTTTAAAAAAGTTGCCATTGATCCAAAAGACTGTAGTTCCAGGTTAAGTTGAAGTTTTATGTCTGCCCTGATTGGCAATCCAACATTCTTAAAGAAAACTCCGAAAATTTATACTGTTTAACCTTCAAATGCTTTGCATAATAATTGTAATCAACCACACTCCACTTACAGCCTCGATATCGACGACACTTGAATAGTCCCCTTCATCGTTCAGTCCCACAACAGCATTTCTGTAGTCCACATGTGAATTCATGAAATGAGGGCGTGAAAGGAATACTGGGGCACCTATATTAATTAGCAATTCATTGCACAACATTTAGTTTAAAAAAAATTTAACCCATTAAATATTACAATTCTCTATTTGGATATATGCATACCTCCGACACAAGGCCATATCGGAAAAACGCCACCTTTTTTGCACCATTGATAAGTTTCCTTGCAGAAGCATTCGTTTTCAGGGTGTAAATCTATACTTTCAAATATATTTCCTGCAAATGAATATCTAATCGTTGGAATCTCCATAAATTCGCCAGAAGAAACGTGGGTCATTTGTAGAGTGCGGCACGCATCCGGATGAAATATATTTAAAACACGTGAAGTGTCAAAAACTGGTGGAAAAATTGTTCCATCAGTTCCCTCAATGCTGTCGCAATATTTGTCACTCCACACGTCCAAACTACTACGACCATTCCACGAAAAAATTTGTCCAAACTCATCCTTATTTTTAATTCCAGCTCCAACAGTCCAAACGTCCTCCGCAGTTCCATTTTTCTAATTGCAGGAAAAAATGAGAAGGGCCAGTTTTATGAGGTCGAGCGTTAATTTTAGAAAAAGTATTTAAATTTTTAAATGAAAGCTACGGCCTAAATTCACAAGTAGTATTGTCAAGTTACATCATCAAAAAATCCAAAATCTCCATCCAGAATCCGGTCTGGAATCTCCGTTTTTGCACCAAATGCTTCAATGGGAAGTGAAAACAGTTCCATGTAATTTTCAATGGAGAATCCGTCAAACAAGAATTCTCTAACTTTGTTTGTATGAAATAAAGTTTCTCCTTTCCCTGCGAGCATGTCATCCAATGTTGAGAGCACAAATGGTTCTTTTGAAACATCCCAAGCAATCTTTGCACACGCCTAAAAGAGGTGCACCTTATTTGAAGAACATTAGAAATATTATCGACAGTAATTATTATAGATATTAGTACGAACGTACGACATATGGTACGTTCAGTATTGTAACGTTATCCTCATCAGAGCCATGTGAAAGGTCAGATCTGAAGAAATATGTGGTTTTAGGCCTGTACTTAACGCTCTGATCGTTGGCCTCCAGAATTATTTTGTGTTTCTTCTCTCTGAACAGATAAAACATGAAATTATACAACGATGAACGTGCCAATTGGAGGTTCTTTTGATTGGTTTTTTTTTCTAATTAGGTATAATTAGTCATTATTATACTGTTTTGTATTGCTGGGCTTACTGATAGACGTATGGTCCCATCTCTTTTAGGATCGGCTTTGCCCCCTCCATAACATCGTTGGGATTAGTAACATTGAAGAAGTAGAACTTTGCGTACATTGGAATCGGCATTTCTGACCATATACTCCAAATATCATTTCCAGGTGCAAGCTTCACTTTCTACATGAATAAAACAAAACCACTTCTTTAAAAACTTGAAAAACTTGATTGTGACATTGAATGATGGTTCCTTACCGATGAAATAATTGTATCAATTACAAAAACCATTACGCCATAGCGAATGAAAAGAGTTGCACCAATTATAAGACCAGCAATCACCGCAATTTGGTTGATTTTGGATTTCTTCATGACTTTAGTTCTTTATCAATAGTGCGATGATAGTGGTATTAAATGGAGTATAAAATGATGCATGAACTAGATATCTGTAAATTACAAACTTAAAATTTTCACCTGCATCACGTATAAAACTAAATACTAATAAATAAAAAACTAAAAATTAGCTTTGCGATGAGAAATTTTAGTACAAATACTAGAGAACGCCGCAAGTCACAGTAAACCTCTGCTGAAATACATTAAATTACCGTGGATTGAAAAAGTCATCCCGGATCATGCTGTAGAAAGAAAAGCAATGAAACGTTGCATGCATCACTTAAAAAGCCACGATTAGAATTCGGTACTTCATAGTATTTACTCACTTGTTCCGAAACATAAATAGCCTCCCATTTAGAAACTTAAGTACTATAATACACCTATACAAAATTGAGCTGAAGTCATAGATTAATATAATATTTTTCCATACTACTACGCTTCAGCTTCCGGGAAGGTCCAGCATTGGACGACCATTAACAAACGATGGCCCCATCATCCGTTATATGAGTAAAATCATTGTCCTCCATCATTAATTTCATTTATTACATCTGTCGCGACAGAAATGCATGTAGGTGTTAGGTATATGTAAGTCAGTAGTGTAAATGCACACAAAAAAATGGACAATCAATATGGTATGTGCGATATTTCAAAATAAGTTTGTTATAATTTTATACTATCAAATAAAGATAGGTTTGGATTTCCTGTACACCTATAATTACTTTCACTCTGCGTGGTAAGGTGTGGATTGTGGATCATCATCATATCATTTCAAGGTTTTCATTTCGAGTTGAGACTAACAGTTTACGCAGTATGCACGAACGAATGAATGAATTGGAGAGTACATAATTTTAGCGTATCGATAATAAATGTACGTAGATATACAATGATGTATTTTCGAGATTTAGCCATGGGAGTACTGACAGAGTTGCAATGACGGTTGTTACCAGTTCTTTTTAAAAGTCTGAGATGGGATTAGCCTCCTTCGTCCATAAAAAGCCATACACGATATTATGCAAATGCAAATAACGCTGTGCTGGTGTAATTAATGAGTATGATGAATTATTATAACTTTACGCACACGAATGACAATAAAGTGCGTTTTTAGCAATTTCACTTCACTTAAGCAAATAGTATTCAAGTGGATTTTGTTATTAAACTCTTATATAAATACATTTACTCTTCAAATGCCAACAAAAATAAAACAGGTACAGCATACAAAATAGTGAATGAATAAATAATAATTTATGCCTCGTTTTTTCTCGATTTCCCAGTATTTTCTTGGTCGGTATTGGCTGCAGCTAAATGAGCGTACAACTTTCCACCAGCTAGTGTCCTGAGATCCCTCTTTTCTGTCTTCTGCATCCATAATGTCAACAAATTTGGGCGACAGACTTTTGTACCGTGATCAACATTATCAGAACTTGCACTCATTGGAGGGGACATTGGCGAATCAGTAACAACAGGGCTCTTTGGGGTTGAAGCAATGCTACACGAAATAGGCATAAAAATTAACAACACCATATTATTGGGGCGAAGGGATACTTTGTGAAAAGTTGTTCTATTGTACTTACTGTTTAATTTCACTTAATGCTGAATCAATACTGAGATCTTTAGTGCGTGATCCTTTATCACCGTTGTTGCCAGCCTCTTGTAATCTTGGATCTGATACAGGTGCAGCTTTATCACTACTTCGACTTTCTAGCAAGCATTCCAGAACCTTTTTGTGCATTTCCGTATGCAGATTTGATCTGATAAAAGTTTCTAATTCCCCATAAACCATTTTCCACTGCTCATCACTAAAATTTAAATTAAATAAATAAACTCTAAGAATTCCTACAGGTATTCATTTTCAGTTAATGTCATAATAACCATACCACAGAATGTATCAATATTCTACCTACCGTTTCATCCCTTTTCTGAAATGCGAAGAAGGTACAGGTGGAGAGTCTCCCCTCGCTTCAAGAGCCATTAAAGCCCAAATCACCTTATCACACTCCACTTTATCCATTTCGCTAATAGTTTCTTTAGGCACTATAGATAGTAATTTGTCAATATGCTGTATTACAACACATAACACAAAAGCAAGTAAATAATCATTAACATCCTGGTGCAAATTTAATTTTAAGTACAACAACACTAGTGATAAAATTTATCAAACTTGAATTTATACATTAGACTTACAGCAGATAGAGCGAACAATATGGAGCCACTCATTGTCAACGGCCAATAAGAAGTTCGCCGAAGTAACCTAGCCTTTGCCAAGTCCACTGGTTTTTTAGTATCCTCTATACTGTTTGATCTTCTTCTTACAAACGAACCCCCGTCTTTTTCGTATTTTGGCTTTGGCAAACTTTCTGATTTAGCCGGGTATGGAATCAGCACATTAGAGGCAATAAATTCCGCAAAATCAGTGATTCTATAGTCAGTTATCCTGCCACCAACTCCTTCAGAAATAGCCGGTAAATCCTCCAAAGTATTTCGTGCTTCCATTATGTGCATCCACATTTCAGGTCCATGAGGTGTCAACACATGAGTGGCTTGTTTTCCTGTGAGGTACAAGTTCAAGACCCAAAATCTTAGTTTGCAAAACACATACGTTCGGCATACAAGTTATATACATTAAAAACAAAAGCCTACCTTTTTTATTTGGAAGTTCCAGCCATACCGAGCGCCCATTTACAACAAAATTACTCAGGCATGTGGACGGGCGACTACAGAGTGAATTTAACTAATTTATCATCATCTGCATCGTCTCAATAGCCGTTATTAATGCCCGAGTCGATGGACAACGAAAAGTTATAAATTACTTACGAGTTAACATCAACTGGGGTAATACGAGTAGCTGACGCACACATGGGAATTACACCACCTGGACATAATCCAGATCCATTTTTAGCAGCAGTAGGTGTTGACCATTTTAACATTCTAGTTTCTTCTGAAGAACTTGGCATTTTTGCATGAAACAAAGGCACGTCATAATTACTGCTGGACACTGCGTTCTGCTCTTCCTTCATAGGAATATTGGTAACTGTCGAAGTAAGTAAATCATGGTGCGCTTTGCATCTAGATTAAATGTGTTTTTGAAATACAAAAAAAGGAATTAATTAGAAATTAAATGAAAATCATGTAGTAAACTATAAGTTTATTTTAATTGAACATACATGTCAATAATTTTATCATTTAATTTTTCCGGAGTTACAACGTAGACCTCAGACCGAACGCTAGCAGATATATCATGAAGGGGTCGTGATAATACTCTAGATGAATTTTCCTTTCCCATCGGGTGAAGAGATAACAAAACTAGTTCACACTGAACGATTGGTAACAAGCTATAAATAAAAAAATATGCAATTTAATTTATGGCGAAAACAAACACAAGCTTTAATTATTGTACTTTATAATAACAACTTACTGGTCGGAAGCGCCGGCAATTCTATTCTGGGAAGCTACAGCTGTCACAAAGAAGTCTTCAAGATCATCTGCTGAAATCTGCCCCAGAGCTTCAGTTGTACAAGAAGTTATGCAAATTACACGTCCTCGGTTTATGGGCTACAATTATACGAGCAACTTGTCAGTACACCTCGATTGATTTATTCAAAAGTCTCATAATAATTTAAATATGGACATTCACCCTTAAAAATTAACATACCTTTACTGCACCCTTTCCGGCAGCAATAGACCTGTTTATCATAGCAGTTTGATGAGGAGATGGTTGTGACAGCCCTTCAATTGCTGCTTTAATGCCTGTATGTAATCCAGCAGTGGAACCGGTGAAAGACTGCTTCTTGAGAGGTGGTGGAGGACCAGCATTAGCAAAAGCTTCATTTACCTGGTGTAAAAGACCACATTGTTATATTTTTCGTAATAATTCAAATTACTATACAATACACTGAATTTTCATCACTACAAACTTTGATCATAATAACTGATAATGCAGCAGATTAACTCATGGACAGCTCTAAAATCTTAACTTACATAAGAAATACATTGTTGGCTAATATTACTGGAGCCCCTTCCACTGGAACTGGCAGGTACAGGATCCCATGAGTTTAGCCAGGTTGTTTGACCGTGATTGCTTTGACACATTAAAATACGTAGGAGCCTTTCATCGGAAAAGACGTCATAAACTATTCTTGCGTATTCAATCACATTTTCCACCGCGCACGTCCATAAAGTCTTCATAACTGGTGGAAAGAACGACTGCACATTGTAGTAGTTATGAGATCTTTCATAGCGTTCCTCTTCAGGGGTCAATTTTCGCCTTGTGCGCGTTGCTCCCATCGATCCCAAATCAATTTCCATTTGGATTCCACTTGGATCTTGAAGGGCTTGCGAGTGATCCATTAAAATCACCGTTTTTGAAGCCAACAAAGTCATTTTGCCTCGTTTTTTTTTCAAGTCAAAGTTAAAAAATTTCCTCGTCGAGTGAGTAAATTTACAGAGTAACTAAAATTATTTATCACAAACCACAAAATTCTTTGGAATACGCACTTCTTGGACGGGATGAAATTCAAAACCCAAAACTTTTTTTTAATGGCATTATTATGTAATAACTCGGTTTTCGCACGAGGTAGTCATCATATTATCTCATTAAACATATACCGCTTCGCACATAAACGCAGCTGCAGCAACGCAACATCAAATTTTATTGCAAATGTATATTGACGTTGACGTACTGACATTGTTCATAATAACTTACTTTTATTTAACTGCTAACTGATATGTTACCAATTATGAATCGGAAATTACATATTACATTTAAATAGGAATTAAAAATTTATCTTCAGACTACTCTGGCTTTCATTTTATATTGGTACTAGAGACACTTGTGCTGTTCATGAACGAACATGTGTTCTGGTCAAAATATAGCATTGTTTTGTTTCAAACAGCCAAAACCAACAAACCGGTGCGATGATTTATAGACAGATCATACATTTAATGTATAGTGGGTGTTCTTCGTTAAACATTTATATAGAGAAGTACAATAATATAAGGTGAGTTGCAGAGTTTGTTATTAGATATGTATGGAAATGCAACGCATTGAGAATGAGATAGAGTGAGAAATGTTGCTAGTACATTATATACAGTACTTAGAAGGTTGTTTTGATCGGTCGATGATCCCTGCGTCCTCTTTGAAGATTGTTGGAAAATAGCGAGTGTTGGTGGTTATATGACGATTTTGGAATACAGCATGCATGCATGATGCATGCATGATTAAAATAGCAAGAAAAAGACGAAATTGTCGTCAGTTACCTATTAGAAAATTGGGATATCGCAGATAACGCGGTCATGAAAATACGTAATGAAATTGACTTAAAACTCAATAAGCCGAGTACATAGAAAAATCTTACAGGGTCTAGGACCTGTAAAACTATGATTTTGCCATTCATTTTTTTTTGAAATTGAAAATATGGATGTGATTGTCTTCAAAGATCTTGATTAAAATGGGCTAAAACTTTGAAACGCAAATTTTTTTTCCAATTTTGTCGCGACGTATCAACACTCGCACTGTGCTGACTGCTGATACCGTTCTTTTCGCTGGTTATTTATTGGTATGTATTTTATTTCCAAGATAACTTTTAGAAAGTTAACACCTCGCCGTGAGACGTGGTCAGATATGTCACGCCAAACAGATTGGCAGTCGTTCACTATTCAACAATATATAGTTTACTTTACATAAGAAACGTTATATATGTAGGTACAAAAATCAAAAATGTTAACGTCAATTCCTTACCACGTTTTTGACATTCTTCTTCATCATCATTTGATCCTTTCTTTTTCCACGGCATTGCATAAATTTTCCAGTTCCATATAAAGAGAATCTTGTTATTGGGAAAACGTGCCTTATGGGACACGGCATTTCTTGAATTTTAAGACTATGTAAAGGGATTCTTTTCTTTTTGTGTGTATACTTATACTGTTTACTACAAGGCACCCTACATATTATATTATCGAACAACATCTTCCCAACTTGATCTTGATACTGAAACCGAATCCGCATCATTCAGCCCGGTTTAAGAATTGAAAAAGACATTATAATGCTTATGCAACGCAACGTTGCAACTTAAAGGCACAGGAATTTCGCTGATCTTGTTAAAGTTGTATAATGCAGCAGCAAGGAGAGCAGACAATAGTTTTATAGAAATACTACATAATAATATTGCACATTATATATACCTGCTAAATAGTACACAGACACAGTACACAGTGATATTATTGGTTACATTCATAGATTCACAAACAACAAGCTTTTCTCTGTTTCTTTGAAACATTGTTATAAAATGCATGCAGTAGTACCTAATGCTGTAGTATTATTACTACGGTACGCACACCACTTCAGTCAGAAGTGGTGGTGGTAGTAGTGTAGCAAAGTAACACACTACGCGGGTAACTCTTGCAAGCTGAGTTCAAGATCAGAACTTTTCCACACGTCTGTTATGCCGTTTCAAGATATGCAAAAATAATCTTTCCAATTCCAAACTCGTTCAACAGGAAGATCAACGCATTTAGGAAATACCCACAGTATTTCATAATATATAAAGATTGCTAGGATTGAGATGCAAAATAGCCATGATTTAATTTAATGAGGTACGCGGTGTGCAGTCATTATGAGATTAGTATTAGTAGTCAATAGTGTAAGGTTTCATTTGATAAAAAGACGATTTAAAAGAAATAATGTGATGATGCGTATTCCAACATTCCAACGACCACATGTCATATTTAAAAAGTGTAGTAGTAGTAGTAGTAGTGACGATGATGTATGTATGTTGATGAGAATTGGTGAATGATAATATGGAATATACTTTATGGCACTATCGCACTACTTCTAGACAGTGGTACATGTAGGTTAAGACCATTAGACTACCACCTTTTTAACAAGACAGTAGTACGTTTGAAAAAGGATTGTGTGTGTGAGAGAGCACGGCTCTTTTCTTTCTATGGTGCAGTGTGTTTAAGTGAGAATGAATGTAAGTCTCGAATAAATGTAAATGTGGTAAAGAAGAAATAGCACAAAATCTTAAAAATTGAACAGATTTCTGTGAAAAAATAGTGTCAAATTTTTGAAAACTTTGGAAACCCCTATCATTTCGGATTGACTAAAGTGTAATTGATTTGTGCCCATCAACAAAAATTGATCTGGGAGTAAAGTAAGTTCCGCTTTTACCAAAGTTTTGTGAAAATTATTATCTTATTTACAAAGTAGTGACCACTTGTCTGTCACCTGTCCATTTTTATGCGGTATGTTTTGGCAAAAATGGGACAAAAAAATGAAAGTATATTTGTGAGAATAATTTTTGAAGTTTGTTGATCAGCTGCTGGATTTCTTAGTAGTTTGGGAATTATTTTTAGGCCTTGTTCACGATTTCATTATTTAGTAATTGCCCGTTATCACACTATTTAGTTGATCGGTAAGAAAGGAGAATTGTATGCTCAATGCTGCATGTTTACCATCTAAATATTTTCAAGCAAAGTTTAAATGTAGCCTGGTGAATTGCCTGATAATATCATCGTAAATTCTGTCGTCATCATTGGACGGATATCGTCCCGAATTCTGATTGTTGACCTACATGATAGAAAATGTTTTAAACCCCCGTATGAATTGCTACGGATTACTAGAATTTCTAAAAAGATTTTTCTCTGTGCATCAAGTTTGTTAACATTTGTAAAACTTGGTTCTTTCCAGCCTACAAGTGTTTTTTTTTGTCTTGAGTATAATTTTGGGCTAGGCAGAGGTACTAGATTTAGTATGCTTTTCCTTTTCTTTGCACTGTACTAAATGAAAATAGGTATAGACGATCTCACTCATGAACAGATTGTTACCGCCCATGAATGATTTACTGTCAAGAAGCTTTTGTTGTAGCAAGGCAAAAGGATATTTAATACCGGTTTCTTAAAAATGTATGATAAATGATAAGTAAACTTCATTTTTATGTTTTAAGAAAAGATGATGAAAGTAAATTAGATGAATTACAGCTTCAAAAGTAGTTACTAATTTCTTATTTGATGCAGTTAGAAATTGACATTTTAATTTTTGTAATATGCGAAACTTTGCTTAGAGGAGGATCAAATTATTTTGTCCTACCTGGGATTTTTTTTTGTTTGAATTTAAATTAAAAATTAAAGAAAAATGTCGGGGCTAATGTGTTTCTTTTTCTTTTAAATATTGAAAGCTTCTTTGTAATCTTGCAAAGATGGCTACTCAGGATGCTTGGGGGTCTGGGGATCCGAACAATGAAGATGGAGGGCCATCGTCTGCATTTTCTAAACTTAATGTAAATGCTCCAGAATTCGTGCCTTCGTTCCTGACGAAATCAGATACAGCAGAAACAAATTCCAATGATAATTCTTCCAATGCTTCACCAGGTACTTTTCGATCGAAAAAAGACTACAAATACGGTTGTGGGTGTAATCACTGGCAAAACATACAAGTTGAGTATACCTGTACCTACATTCATTCATTCATTCTTTAAAGGTGGGGAAGAAAGCGCAATGGACGTAGATAAAACTCCTAGCCCCGATGAACCACCACCAGTTAAATCGCGGGCTCCCGCGCCGGATAGTTGGGAAGATGCAGCTGAGGACGCCTCCACACCTGACGGTGATGAAGATGATGATGGTGACACAGAAGAACATGTTGCCCGAATCAAAAAGAAACCAGCAAGACCTGAAGAGACTAAAAGTAAAAAGGAGCATATAAATGTCGTCTTCATCGGTCATGTCGGTATGTAAACATGGAACACATGAGTTTTAGTTTTATATGACTTTATGCAGTGCATAATATGCACACCCAACTGGGTTCAATAAACACGTGACCCTTGTAAAGTAAAAAAAACCAATGATTTTCAGATGCTGGAAAATCGACGATTGGTGGACAAATTATTCCAGCTAAGGATCTGACATTCATGCCATGCTCCGGTCTTACGGGAGCTGGTCTAAAAGATCCCCTAGAATCAACAACATGTTCGTGGTTTTCGTAAGTGCTCGTCTTATGATGTATCTCAAGTCGGTTTTTGTCATAATCTTTCACATTTTGTGTGGATAATCTTTTTTAACATTTAATGTTTACTTTGTATTGTGTGCAGAGGAACCCCATTTATTCCATTCATCAACGGCTTACCCTCCTTAGATCGTAAACTTGATGGACCTTTCATGCTTCCGGTTGTGGATAAATTTAAAGATATGGGAACTGTAGTCTTTGGAAAAGTGGAATCAGGCCAAGCTAGAAAAGGCCAAAACTTAATTTTAATGCCTAATAAGACCAATGTTATAGTTGACCAGTTGTGGTCTGATGATGACGAAGTGACCATGGTAGGCCCTGGTGAAAACGTCAAGATAAAACTGAAAGGAATCGAAGAAGAAGATGTATCTTCTGGATTTATTCTTACTGACCCTTCCAACCCATGTAAAGTGGGCAAAATATTCGATGCTCAAGTAAGTTTAGAATATTGAATATATTTTTGTTACTTTTTAAGGGATGATAATATAATAATCCATATAATAACAACAAATGTACAATTCCAACCTCAGGTAGCTATCCTGGAGCACAAAAGTATCATATGTGCTGGTTACTCAGCAGTAATGCACATTCATACAGTAGCTGAAGAAATTACGGTTAAGGTATAGTAATACACATATTTACGTTCTCTTAATTAAATGCCGAAATCATTGTTTTTAAAATTCTTAATCAATATTTTTCCTTTTTGTTTCACAGGCCTTAATTTGTCTAGTTGATAAAAAATCCGGCGAAAAGTCAAAAACACGTCCAAGATTTGTTAAACAAGACCAACTGGCGATAATGAGATTAGAATGCGCCGGGGTCATATGTATGGAACCATTTAAAGAATTTCCTCAACTTGGCCGCTTTACTATTAGAGATGAAGGTTAGCAATATACTATAATGTTCTTCTAAGTATTATGCAAAATGTCTTTTTAATTCAATAATATGACATTTTATCGTTCTCCATTTTATAGGAAAGACCATCGCAATAGGAAAAGTTTTAAAAGTAATAGAGTAAGCTGAAACGGAGTAATCAAGACTATTTGTGCTTAAATCAGGAGACTTTTCTTCAAGGACTCGTTAAGGTTTGACTTAATGTAACAATAATGTAAGGCCTCGTGGTCACCGGTCAAAGTTATCCTCACTACAGAAAACTTACAATACATACATTTCAGAAAGCTACGTTTGTGAACTGTCAGAGAACTAGGGTTATGAGAAAAAGCTTGTAATTTTGGCATCATTTGCTTCTCTTTATTATTGTAATCAACGTTTAATATGATTATGCTATATATTATATTGAAAATTATTCTATATGATTGTGTAAAGATATAGCACTTTAAAAAAAATATCTGTATTGCAGGAACGGGTCAATAAGTTTAGACAACAATACGGTCCTCTTGATCGCATTGAGGAAATAATAATACGATATAGCAAGCTTATTTGATTGTGTTTATATAGTACAGGGAATATCATGGCTGCCTGCACAGATATGATACTTCAGTTTATTTGATTTTGTTCAGGTTATTTGGTATTGTATTGTAAATGTTTGATTTTTATGTATAATTTTTCAATTTGCATGTTATAAGTTATATTTTGGGTTCATCTTAAGGAAAAGAAAAAAAATCCTCATAAAAATAGCAACTGAAAATGAATTCTATTACACAGAAAAAAATACTTTATTTACTCATTGAAAAATTCTATGCCCACTGTATTTCTTCGCTGGTGGGATCAAGCGTCTTTTGTACATACATATTTGCTCTTACATTACAATTATTATATATATATATATATTAATGTATAAAAACAAATTAGGGTAAGATGAAGATCCCATTTTATTAGGCCAACGATAACGTATATACAATCGTGATGAAACCGTAGTGGTTAGATTTGCTATGCAGCATTAAGGAAATTTGAAGAAAAAAATAAAAGCTCATCAATTTGAAGATATAACAAAGCCACATACACTTGTTCGCAATTCAATAATTAGCAATTGCTACTACTACAAACGACCAAATGTCCTGGGCAGGCGGGCGGACGGACGGTGCAAATATACTTATAATGTTCACAGGATTGCCACATCTTTAAAATCATTGACCATTCTCTCTAATCAATTACGTATGCATTTTCCTTACACTTCTTCATGATACTTGCCGTTCATCTGCTGATTACTGCGTATGTTCACATCATTTGTCCCTTGAGGTTGGGTCAAGTTCTTGCCTCTCATATAAATTGGCAGCGTAAAGTTTCCTCGCAGAAAACAGTAAAAAATTGCACTAACGAACGGAAGTAACACTAAACTAACAAGGAACACAATTGTAGAAATAAATGCAATTTCTCCGGCATTGGGAGAAGTGAAGAAGGTAAAGAAGACAACTCCAATAGTTACAATGGTGGACCCCCCACAAAGCCAGTACACGTGTTGTAATTGACCCTGTAATAAGAATTGACGCAAGTAATTATACCATTGTTGTATAATACATACTATGTAAAGTACAATGTTGAATGTCTTTGCATAAAACATTTCTTTCAGCTTTCACTCGTACCTTCTGGACGTATGTACTTCTGCAAGTGGAATACAGGAGCCACAGGAATACTCCGAAATAAACCCCGTAAAAAACGTAGAGTAATACAGGAACCTGAAAATGGAGATAATGAATTGCCTTTATATATTATGCTATCCGATAATAGATTTTATAACACATGGTATTATTTTGATTAATTGTAAATTAACTTGCTTACCCTGGGATTAAGGAATACGGCTGATGCTATTGCACTCAAACCTAGCATCTGATAAACGGGGAACGAAAAATTCATAATCGATCACCATAAAATGATCATTATAATATAGGAGGAATATACAGAATCTAAAATCCTGTCATAAAAATTTATCTTATCATACCATTTCAATCCATATCACCACTGTTGCTGCTGTTTTGAACCATGACTTTTCCTTCACGTCTGACTGACTTTGCTTCAAATCTGACTGAGAATCCATTTTAATAATTTTTTGAAATGTATTCTAACTCGTAAAGTAATTATAATTGTAAAAATCACTAATCACTGTATTATTTTATTATACACTAAAAATTATCAAATTATGAGAATATCACTGTCCACAATTACGGTTATTAGAATTACAATAATATTGAGATATTCATGCCTACTACAACACAACAAAAGTCGAAAACTTCCTTTTTTCGAATTTAAAAGCAAGTGATGCTGCGTGGAAATGGTTTTTCACTGGATAAATCTTATTGATAGATAACAATCTCTTTATTGTCTTTTTTTTAAATCTTTTATGGGTAAATATTGACAAGTAACCATTTGTACAATGTCTGATTCGTCTGACTGAATTCAACAATCAACCTTCGTTCTTCCCCATCAATTAACTAATGAACAAAACGAAATTGAAGATGGGTATGCGAGTAGCATAGAATACATAGGTATCAGGTCTAGCATTTGAAACCTACGATGTTAAACGCGCAATACTACGCAGATGCACGTTGCGATATCACGATTATAGACGCGTCCTATTGTTCGTTTCATTACCATGTGCCAGCAAACCTGTCCCAACACCTCGCTACTTTTGCTAGTGCTAGTGTTTCTTTAACAAATTCTATTTCATTTCAGTAGTCATAAAATGGCAAAGTCATGGCAAAATGACCTGCTATGTGGAGGGATAGCGCAGTGTCGACTTGCTAAAGACATACATACCTACATACACACAAACTTAAACAAAGTATGCATATATCTATCCAAATATTTGTATCGTATAAGAATAATCGTATATACATGAATAAATGATGGATTATTCAGTTTCATTGTAACAATGCAATATGACTTTTTAGCTTTAGATGAGTTTACGATGAGAGAAAAAAATCACTTCAGAATGGTTCACCCCATGTCATTGGATTGTCGTGGTCGAAGAATTGCAAAAAAGGATATACTTAACTTGACTCACAACAAACTCTTTGGTGCGCAGCGTAGTAAAATGCAGCCGCAACCCTTTTGCTTGTTACTCACTCATCGTCCCCTAGTCATTAGTCATGCGCATCACACGGAAATGCCATTCGTCTGTATATCTAACATTCTAACCTGCAATTATGTGGGTAATTGCAATCGCAAAATTAATTTCAACGACGAACCTTTATGATGAAATGTTCTGGTGAGGTGATACACTGTATCAATAGTTGCAAGTTAATTAAAGTTTACAAAGTCTGTTTATTTGTTGAATTTTCTGCGATGTACAATAATAAAGCATAATTGATTCACATTGACAAATCATCGACAAAATCAATGTCATCATCATATTTCAGTGATAACGATCAGACTTGTCTTTGTCGCATATTACCCTGCTGGATGTCTAAATTGAATGTAATAATAATTCACAACAAAAACTCATATCGTTTTAATTATTCACTAGAAACTAGCTTCGTTTCATTTTCATCAACCCTTTGACTAGCTTATGATTGAATATTAGTTGTTATTATTAGACTTCCTTACCTTCATTAGAAAGGGCGTAGGAAATGAAAAGACTATATACGTTGTACGTGGGAAGCTTTGTCTTGCACTTGCAACGTTATATTATGTAGCTTGGAATTTGATTGTAAATTGCAACTCGAAATTGTCAACGTCAACTGAGTACAGAAATCTTCCATTGGCTGTTTTTTATTATTTACAGACTTTCAACTTTGGTAACTTTCAATAATGTACATACGTATGTATAGGTTTTTTCGTATATATAATACATATATGCAATACAAAATTGGAAATAGGGACTTTACAAACGAGACGGCCTTTTTCAGAGGGTGAACGATGAATGTTCATGTTTAAGCCAGCGCACATTTTTATTATATTGCCATTCGTATTTAAAGTCATTACAAAGTACATTAAAATCAAGGATTTATAACTAAAGCATGTTACTCATATACCATGACCAGTATGCATTAAAAAACAATGCCTATTTACACATCGGAAATTGATGTCTGATTCATGGATGCCAGAGAAGAAGAATTTTGTCATAATGAAAATTAAAACTGAGCTAAAGTGTAAAAGACACGCGTGTAAGTAAAAATGCTCCATGATATGAGTCAGTCAGTAGTACTACTATTTACCTTTTTGGATTTTGTTGCATAAAAAAATGCTTCAAGGTGATGCGTAAGCGTAATACCTACAAAATATGTTTGTATGGCTGATCTATGAGTCACTCCTACAAATTCCAGCAACCCATACCTTTTTTCAACCCCTGCTGCACCTACCATCATATCATCATTGCATTGGAAACTTTATTCATTTGAAACCACTTACCAATGTTTATAACATAATTATATCAGGCATGCTATTTTAGACTCTCCAGCAAGAAGTATAGCCATCAATTATAGTGGATTTACAATATACGATTATGATTGTAATGAATTGAGTATATACCTTGAGGCAATATTGATTGCTTTCTGCCTCTGGACAAGATGGTATCTTCAACTGGGGCATTAGGGCGGCATAAACATACCTTTTTTCAACCCCTGCTGCACCTACCATCATATCATCATTGCATTGGAAACTTTATTCATTTGAAACCACTTACTAATGTTTATAACATAATTATATCAGGCATGCTATTTTAGACTCTCCAGCAAGAAGTATAGTCATCAATTATCGTGGATTTACATTATACGAGTATGATTGTAATGAATTGAGTATATACCTTGAGGCAATATTGATTGCTTTCTGCCTCTGGACAAGATGGTATCTTCAACTGGGGCATTAGGGCGGCATAATATACCTATTATATTACGTGTAGTTCGGTATAAGTAAAAATACTGGACCTTTCTTCAATTTGTAATATTATGTAAATGTGGGTAATGGTTGTGCTAAGATGCCAGGATGCTGCATAAAATATGCTAAAAGCGTGCGACAATTTTCTAAGACGGTAGTCCATATCAAATTCATTGTTGCAGCCAGACAATGGCCATCAACCCATGCATTCAGCCGTGAATCTGCCACAAGACATTTTGTCATAATGTGAGATCTTCAATAACATGTTTTATTCTTACAACGCAACGCTAAAAAAATTTGTAAATTATATGATCTGTGTAATGTAAAATCACGTGCAAGAAGACAATTTGACAAGCAAACAATACAATCGGGGGAAATTATATAAAAAATTGTTCCATAAAATATTTTACACAAGGTCACTGAATAAATGAATACTGCTGGTGGCTTCAGTTCCAAGTAATACTAACTAGTAGTAGTAGTACCTTGATGAATGAACATTAAAATTGTAATGCAGAAGAAAGGTATAATAGATATATCGGTATAATAAATCCCTTATCTTTAGTCAGGCCTCCAATAGTGATGATTGTTTTTTTTTCACTTTTGCATTAGGGAGTTTTCCAAGGCAAAATGCACACTAACATCTAAGCAAGTATGGGGGGCAATTGTGTGCACTTTACTCTGGGCAATAAGGATTGTTTCTGATAATTTCCACAGAGGGAAGAAATTTGGATAAATATCAACTCAAATGTCGCCATCAGAATTCTTTTGATAGTTTCAGCGACAGGGTCGCAGTTAAGAGTATCTCTAGACTCAAGAGCTACAAGGGCCTTTAATATATGGAGTACACCAATAAAAAATTCGTAACAGATTCATGGTTAGACTTAGATTTGTCAGGCCAGTTGGTCGCTTGATACTTCTTATGAATGATTGGCTTCTTATGAAGAGTGCTGTAATAGAGTATTAGTTTTTACGCTTCATTGAGCACGTATGTCGTTTTATTTTCGCTATTTGAAAATTATTTGACATAATGTACAAAGTAAAAGTTGCTTCTTTCTATCTACTATACACATAAATAACGTACAAAAGATTGAAGTATGTATGTATCTATATAAATGATACTATTGTGGAAAAGAAAACTCGTTCGTTCGTTATGTTTTGTATTATTTTTTTGCAAAAGAAACTTTCATGGCATGCGTTGGTGTTATCTTGAAACCATTAAGTGCATCTTTAGCCGTGGCAGAGCTTCCTTCATTATCAAATTCAACAAAAGCTATATCATGCCTACCAGGCACCAATCGGACTTCTTTGAATCCAGGGAACCTGTTTCAGAGAAAATATGAAAAATAGTTTGCAGTAAACATGGTTGATTTTGCAGTATGATAAACAAAAATTTCTTTGTATGCCGAAACGTACTGGTTGAACAACATTTGCAGCATAACTTCTGTAGTTTCCTCTGGAAGATTGGTAAGGAACAAAATCTGGTTTGGAGGCTGTTCCCCCATTGGTGGACCCATCATTGGATTCATCACTAAAAAATAAAAATGGTTAACATTAATTTGCTATAAAAATGCATGTAAAATGTCAAAATTGTGAAAATTTACGTACTTGGAGGCTGCATAGGCATTCCAAATCCTCCCATGACAGGATTGGCAGGTGGAGCTGCAGCAGGAGGTGGTTGTGCTTTCTAACATGTTAAAATTAGATTGAGTAATTGTAAATTTTAGCACACATATAATGATGATGATTCACAATCATGATGCGTCTCATTATTGAATTATTGCATATTGCAGTGTAGATAATTTAGCAAACCAAACCTTGGCATCTTTAGCCTTCTTCTTTTTCTTTTCCTCCTTTGCTCTCTTCGGTCTTTCCGTGAAAGTTCCCTTTAATTTGGAGATGGCATCTGAATCCATCTTTGCATATTGTATTCTCTGTGTAATATCAACCAATTATTTTGCATACACTGAGTTGAGTGAGTTTAAAAAATATGTACAATCAATAATCATAAATATTTTTTGACTTACCATTGGCTTGTCATAAAATGGAAAGCCTTGCATAGATCGTAGTGCATTTGTGGCACTATTAATCTCTTTAAATATAACCCATGCTTGTCCACGAAGTTTGAGAGTCTTTAGCGCAACTATATCCAGAATGGGACCAAACTGCGAGAAAATAGCATACAATGACTTCTTAAGTTCTGCAATGGAATAAACAGAATTCAAATTTATTATTTATTACTACACACACTAGGGATAAATAGTTAGATCAGGTACATATAGGTCTCAGCCCTCGGGTGTCACTCTGGATCACCCAAAGGGGCCATAAAGCTTCAGTCATTGCCAATAGCCAGTCAAAAAAGACTGACACTAGCTGCTAGAGCAAGGATATCTATCATCATTGACCTTAAATGCATAAAATAGTTATGATTGATTTTATTGCGTAATAATTACCTTCTTTCTTAATTTTTTCGTTTAAATTGTTGATGTAAATAGTATGATTTGGTCGAATCTCCATACTGTTGCAAGGAATGTAAAAATTACTTTTTGCTCGTTAAAATGTATGGACGATGGAGTGGCTCCACTTTCACTGCTTGTTGATAATTTTAACAACTTTGTGGCTTATTTTACTTCTAGACAAGAAGACCCTGCATAGGAACACCGTAAAGTGTTTTAATGTTAAAATTAAAAGCACATTAATTACCAATGAGCCATGCTATTGTTGCATAAACACATCAAATTCAAAACAGTGGTTTTTTAATACAGTGCACGGCCACGAGACAATAACCAAACTATACTTCACAATGAACAATGAAGATTAAGGAAGTTATGTTTTGGTTCAGGAACGGGATTTTTTAAACCAATGAAACCTATAAGCCAATATCGTTTTCCGGTTCTAAATCTTCTAACAATGCTGAACAACAATAAAAAAAACTCCGACTGCGACAAAAGATTGTTATTATTAGACACCGGGCGTCCTTACGTTTTGGACAAGTAATTGACTCCCGGTAAAGTACAGACATATATCAGGACGCCCCAATTATGTAAGAATGCTTTGTTCACAACTCATGGAGTCATGGGTTTCATTCAAGCATTCAAGTACATAACATGCATGTGTATGGTTGGGTTGGCTATTGAACGAAAATATTTGCTCACATAATAACGTCTAAAAATTTTGTGCTTTGGTGTGGCACACGATTTAATTAATTAATCCTGCACTTACTAATTATTTTTAACGAGACAATGAAAATTAAGGGCCATGTGTGTATCAAAGTTTGGGGTTGAATTTTTTTTATTTTACGGGAATTGCTACTGCATTTTGCAGCTTGTAGTAATGATGTAATACAATTAAAATGGTTTAAAAAATTATTGCTTTTTAATTGTTTGACATTAACATAAAATCTTGACAATAACAACGTGGAGGAATCCATTAATTCTCTAGGAATCCAACTGTAAATTCTCAAGATAAAAATATCAGAAAAGCATGATAATTCAATATTTTGAAGATATGCCTATGTCAACCTAGTTTAATGTTCATTACATCAAAATCCAATAAACTGGATTCGGTACTGGATGAAATGTCGTGGGAGATGAACGGGTTCTTCAAGATCAAATTCCACACATTTTAAGTTTAATCCTTCAAGTTGATGGACACGTCATTCATGCAAGTGCATCAATTATGCAATTGCAAGGCTTTATATTAGATTATATATAGCTTAACGTTAACTATGTTTACAGCCCATTTCACAGTCGTAACTTATTGAAAGATGCAGTGAACTTAAATCTGTCAGTGGTTGCCGGTGAATTAAAATTAAGTCAACGTAGTGGGTTGGAGCAAACATGTCGCGTTACAAGAATGATAAATTTTGATTTAAACGATGACAGCAATTTCACGCATTTCTATGTTGTTCCTTTACCAGCCATTCCAATATTGCCAATTAATTGTAAACACAAAGATTATTGAACTTGCGTCAAAATGGGAAAATATCTCACATGGTGCATCGTTCAGCTTAAACAATAATATTGTCAATTAACTTATTCGTTCTCTGTTAAAAATCTTTTCATGCATTGCAGGAAGCATCCGAATTTCTGGTTGTGGGAAATCAATCCAATCATCTCATGACTGTTTAAATTTCAGTTATCAGCGATGAGGCGATGATACAGCATAATATCAAATATGCTCCGGGAGAATAAAAACAACAATAATTCTTTTCCAGAATATCTTTGTTTCAGTGGTGAACGACGTAATAAAAAACATGTATATTGGTGTTTACCAAGTTCTCTTATATGGCATATCATGTAAACATCGTTTTCGATTTTGAGAATTCCGTTTCCAACAAACAATATATACGACTTGTTTAATTTTAATGGTATTTTCAGGATCTCGTACATTTTTGCGGAAATGAAGGTGTGTAATAGGTATTTTTTTAAAGGTTATTTTTGTGTTTATGAACACGACACTTATGACGAAAATACAACTAAAATACGTCAAGAAAGATTGCAAACAATAAAATTGCCATCATCGCCAAAAACCCAAAACACTCGAGATCCGAATCCGAGCATTGACGTAGCGGGCATTGAATTCATGAAAAAGAGCCCACATTTCTCTGTTAAAGGACAAGGATGAAAGCATTTACAGACTGAATTTCAGACCATTGCATTATTACATGGCCATTTCAGATTCCAGATCAGCAAGCTCTTTCTTTCGATTGACATTGGTGCACCAAAGCGTGTCACGCAAAAATATATTAAGCTATCTTGATACCCAATGTCCATAAGATCGACTCCAGGGCTGATTCGGCTGAAATTGTAGTTTAATAATAATACTAACTAATAGTTGTTATTGTTGCAGGCAGACTGATAGACAAAGTTTATTAACGTTAACGCTAAAAACATATACTAATTATCAGTTGCAATCAACCCAATCAGACCAGAAAAACGTTATCGTTATCATTATCAACCACGTAAACATTTTATTTGGATTGAAACTAAAGATTATGTTTTAAATCATTATTAATGACTTGTCAAGTGCTTGCTCATCGTACATATAAATGCATTGCTGGATTTGATACAATAATGTTGTAGAAATGTGCATTGGTGAGAAACATACTTGAGATTAAATTGTTGCGTTAGTTGGCAACTTAATGACACTTCATTGTCTTTGTACACATTTGAATACAAAGCGTACTAAAGTACTATTTCCGTGCAAGATTACATAATATATATATGTATGTCGACAGTGTTATTGTAGGTCAGGTCAGGATGGTCAGAATACTAACCACAATGAAAATTTTAATCATCCTTGCAGCAGCGTTGTTAGAGCTAGGAACGGGTAAGTTGGAGTATTCTATACAGTTATCTCAGTCCCATTTGAAACAAGAATAGTTTTGACCTTCCATGGTCCTTCTTGTGTCATGTAGCTCATCCGAAATTTCACAGAATCAGGCACAATGCAAGTACATTAATAGTTGGAGGGGATTCAGCGGAACAAGGTGAAATACCTTATCAACTCGGACTAAAATATTTGGGCGATCATCACTGTGGTGCCTCTCTTGTTGAGATCCAAGGTCTTGTGTTGGCAGTTACAGCTGCTCATTGCACCCCCGATCTCGTCCCACTCGAAGCTTTCACTCTTGTTGCTGGTGATGTTAGTCTAAGTGAATCCACGGGGATTGAACAGACAAGAAAAAATTATCAACATAGTTAACCATGAAGAGTTTAATCAATTAACATATCAAAATGATATTTCTCTCCTGTTCATTGATGAACCATTTGAGTTCAACGAGAATGTTCAACCCATATCACTTCCGGAACCAGGAGCTGAAACTTCAGGTGTGCTAATCATACCACAAGACTACTTGATTTTTTTTTGTTATACCTAAGTCCAATGAGTCTATAAATTTTATTTAAAGGGACGCTATTTGTTTCCGGGTGGGGAAGACTGGAGTATCAAGGTCCCATTCCTGACGTTTTGCAAAAAGTTGAGCTTCCAATAGTGGATGATGAAGCTTGCCAAGCGGCATATGAGGAATTAGGGGATGAAATATACGAAACATTCATTTGTGCTGGATTAATAGGAATAGGAGGGAAAGATGCCTGTCAAGGTTTGCACATGTCAATTTTATGTTTTATTTGTAATTTATATGATTCTGCGAACAAATAATTATTTCAAACAACCTTTTTTCTTTCTGGTTTAAGTTATTTCTAAAATTATTCTAATTAAAAAATTTTTAGGCGACAGTGGAGGACCTGCAAGAAGCATTGAGGGAAATTATTTGGCAGGTGTTGTAAGTTGGGGCGAAGGTAAATTAAAATTGGACATTTCAAAATTACTTTTTAGTTTCGACATTTTCGGCAAAAAGAGTTGATTTAATTACTTTTTCTTAACTTATTCTTGATAAGCCCTCAAATATATGTTGTACCCTCTACTACGCAGGTTGTGCTGACCCAGATTATCCTGGAGTTTATTCAGAGGTGTCCCACTTCGTTGAGTGGATAAACGAGCATGTAGCTATTCAGCTAAAAACATAACTTAAAAAACAATTATTGACAAGTTCTGATGCTGTCTTTAAGCAAACTTGCACATCATCAAAAATTCTCATTTATGATATATTTTGGAACCATTCTGTTATCATGAGCAAATAAAATAATAAATTTTTCTATCTAAGTATCAGGGTAAGATTTTCTCTGATATGATTGAAACCGTTCATAAAAAAGCGACAAACGACACAATTCATTCAAACTAAATGCATCTTCTTCTAATTTGTTGAAAAAACGAGTCGATGCATTCATTATTTACTGAGTACTCCTAAGTTGTAAGTAGCAAAAACATAAACGTTGGTGAATATTGAAAACGGCAACAACCATATCATATAGATAACACACTATATAATTTTCTACCACTACCACCTACCCCACAATCTTTTATGATAAGCTTACATCCTTGAGGACATCTAGATATATGTATGCATAATATAGTACATAGCATTGGCAAAAACCTGAAAACAATGTACAAATAGTAGGGGGTTGATTTTCGCCTGTTGCACGTTCTTAAATTGCTAACAATTTTTCTCATCTCACATGACACCTCAGAAAAATAAATGTGTACAATTGTAAATGATTATATCAAAAAGACAACCGGTTCATGTTTGTTGTAATTGTAATACCTACATATGTGCATCTTTTGCGATCACAGTAGTTAATTTCATGCGTTTATGCCAAATTAATGAACATGTATTGCACTTTGTACGTTGTTATTAAATAAAAACATATCATGAGTCTATTAGTGAGCAACCTATAAAAAAATTTCACTTTCAAGTTCATGAAAAAATGAAAATGACGTACCCCCCTAGTTTCTTACATGGTGTCATTTATATGACATTAAATAATCATACGACGACTATCTTCTGACTAAGGGATTTTAAACTAAAAATGAATAAACTGTGGCTGTTAATATTTTTATTTCCCTATGTATTTTTCTCCGAGTGCAAAAATGGTAAATCATTAAAAAATTTCAAGTAATAAATCGTTATTTTTTTCTCTCTTGCTTTTGAAATAAAAATTATATTCTGACATTTTCTACAAATCGTAGTAACAATATATGCAGAGAATTCAACTTCCATACTGGAAGTCACAAATGACAAAGAGAGAATTATTGGTGGGGAGGTTGCAGTAACTGGAGATTTGAAGTACCAACTAAGCGTGCGATTAAATCGATTCCATCATTGTGGGGCGTCACTAATCCAGGTGGAAGATGTTCAACTTGCAATCACGGCAGCGCATTGTACCGAAGGTAAGTGTTTTAAAATTTAAACAAGCAGAGCTACACAGTGAAGGTAATTAATTAGGGTTAAGCTTTACTTCTAATAACTATTTTAATTTAAAGGATTTGATCCGGAGGATTTGTCACTGGTTGCTGGTGACGTTAGATTGAGCGACAGAAGTGGAAAAGAACAATTAAGGAAAGTTACGAAAATCGTCAATCACGAGGAGTATGACTCGGACACAATTTCATATGATATTGCGCTACTTTTTATGAATAAATCCTTTGAAATTAACGAATGGGTTGCAACAATCCCACTTCCGGAACAAGGACAAGAAACGAAAGGTTTAAAAGTAGATTACTGTATTAAAATGCATTGTATCTTTTGAATTTACCAAAATTGAAAAAGCTTTATTTTTTAAAATCATTACTCAATCGGGCCAATATCGTTCAGGAACGGCTATTCTTTCTGGCTGGGGAGTTTATGACTTCAGAGGTGTGTACTCAGATAATTTGACAAAACTTGAAGTTCCCATTGTCAATGATGAATTGTGCAAGCACGCCTACACCCCATTGAAATATGAATACTTTGACCATTTTATTTGTGCTGGATACTTGGGTATTGGGGCTTTTAAGGACTCGTGCAAAGGGTAAACAACAAAAATCCATTCCATGTACATTGAGTAGAGTAGTTCCATAAAACTATTGTTATAATAAATAATTTGCAGAGATTCTGGAGGACCGTTAAAGAGTGTTGAAGGGGGATATCTGGCTGGCATCGTTTCATGGAGTGAAGGTTGTGCTCACCCAAAATTTCCAGGTGTGAACACTGAGGTGTCCTATTTCGTTGATTGGATTGAAGAGGAAGTGAGTAAACATGTTGTGGAACAGCAAGAAGCTCTCGCTATTATCAAGGCAAACGAACAAGAAGTAAAACCTAGCACAGTCGTGGATGCAACTATTAAGAAAAAGACGAAATAAATAACTGTAGTCTTTTAAAAGTATACTTAAATATTTATTTTTAGTAAGACCACAATAATATACAGGAAAATTGTTACACTTTATGACAAAATGAATTATTTATGGTAATAATGATTGATTAAAAGCTACTGAGCTAGATTACGACTATATTTTACGTTTACAACCTTTCATAATTTCTCCCACAAATACCACAAAAGCAAGTGACAAACAAAGTAAAGTGTACGATACCACTGCAGAATAAACTTTCTCCGGCAACGTACCCGCAAAACGGATGTCTTTCTGCTCATTCATATAAACATAGTGGAATAAGCTCTTTATGGACAATTCATTTTGCTTCCCTTTCATGTTGTAATCTTTTAAACTCCTGGGATTTGTGTAATTTTTATGTTGTTTTTGCAGTTTCGTAGCTGCTTGTTTGATATAGTACACAACATCATCTCTCGTATCAAATTTTTCCCATCTATCATACAATCCTGACTCATATAATTGGCCCATTACACATTTAATTCGTTTGTATAAGTAATTCTCTTTAATCGTCCAAGCAGTGCGGATCATAAAAATGGGGAGTGGGAGAACATCAGAAACCCATTTAGTCGTAAAAAATTGTAGATGAATTTTGAATAGTTTTGTATCGCCTATTTTATCAATCAGAAAGAAACTAGAAGGCATACTAATCGTTTTGTTGGTATGTTTATTATGGACGCTATTATTCTTCATGATACTTGCCGTAACCGTTCCAACTGTACCACCCAGCCATTCCAAATTCCGGTAAAATCTTTGGTAAATCGAATTGTTGCCTTCTTTAATAGCTGAACTTTCAAATAAATCCTGAAGCATTCCTTGCAAGAGAGATTCCCCACGTCTTGTAACTATTCCGGTAGAAACGTTTGTGTGGGAAATGGTCATTCCATTTTGTGTTAGCATTAGATGCTTGCTGTCTACAATCGCGTTTAGCGACCCAGGAATAGAAGGTGATGGTGTGTTGGATAGAAATGAAAATAAAGTTCCTTTGTACGCTTGACTCAAGAATAGAGCCAAGAAGCTCCAGAATGACCAGAGTACAAACACTACGACGGATTTTCTCTCGGAAAACATCAACTCTATAGCTGGTTGGTCCAATAGGNAGAATAGAGCTAAGAAGCTCCAGAATGACCAGAGTACAAACACTACGACGGATTTTCTCTCGGAAAACATCAACTCTATAGCTGGTTGGTCCAATAGGGCTCCAGTTATTGAAAACAACACATGGCTGTGACCTGTTGTGCGACGATTTTTCAATGATCCGCAGGAGGACCATTTTCTGAACTCAACAGAAAGTATGCATGTCACGAGAGCAATTGATAACGTCAAGAAAATCCAAGTCTTCATGTCGAATGGCTGTATAATTGCTAAAAAATTACTTGGTGGTTCACTAAGTACCAACATATAACCATATGGCTCTGCGCTAAATCCGTATGTAAGAACCTGAAATTTTCTATTACTTAACCCAAATGTATTTGCGTTTAGAATTAGCGTGCCACCGTAAAGCGATCCATGAGTTACAATATTTTCCAAAGCTGGTGATCTGTTGTAGATTGTGGTGACATTTAACGCATTCATTAATGCAAAGTAGGAACATTGATACACCGGGAGTACATATCTTTTGTGAATATTGCAGTTCCAAGTTTGCACATTTGTGGTATTCGAAAGTTTAAAGTTGATTTTTAACGGTGTCCCATGTAGCGTCATTTGCTGCTTTGTCCAGAGCTCCTTATAAGCCATAATATTTGTTTTACCTTTTAGAGATAACATCTTATCTCCTGATTTGCAACTTATGCATAACAAGTGTGCGGAAATGTAGTCCAAAATGACAAAGAACATTGTCGGGTTGCCTAGATTGGCAAGCTCATCCACGTTTAATTCTTGCATGAAGAAACTTTCACTTTGAGGAACTTCTCTCTCAGTATCATTTAAATTGATAAGGAACCAGGTAAACTCTGATCGTATGTATTTAGTATGGGATATTTTTGACATTTGGTCTCGTATGTGCAACTGAATATCACAATGGGAAAATTTGCTGGATAAAGTTTTCTTGATGGAATTTCCAATTAAAGTTGATTCGTTATAATTATGAATTTTGAAGAGAGCTATACCTAAATAGGATTTTAAAATGGGAAAGTAAGTATTCCAATATCCTTCGGCGTCCCATGAGTATCCCAAATGGAATCGAATCAGACAATCGTTGAAATTTTGAAGAAATGTCTCCACTGATGGGGATATTTGCAAATCAGTCATTAATGAGAAATGTGGATGAAAATGCAAAATTAAAATAAAGGATATGATCAGGATATACAATTTGTGTTGCTTATATTTCTTCATGTTTAGAATGCAGTAGATGTAAATGTAAAACATTCATTCGTCCATGACTATTAAACTTGCAAGGAATTTGAAACATTGAATACTATCGTGTTTCGTTTGAACCTTGAAAAGATTCTTCAAGCTTGTCACATATGTTACTAACAAACAATGTTGAATGTACAGAAGATTTGTGTACACAGTACACGTGAATTTCACGCAGAGAATACATGAACCATCATATTAGAAATGCGATGCAGTGAATAGAAAATTGAGCAAATTTGTATTTGTTTTAGAATATAACATGATTTTTTTTGACAAGTGACAGATTTTATTTGGTTATTTCACATGTTTTTCAAATTTTCAAAAGCTATTTGTTCAATAGACTTCAAGTGACACAATTTCAAGTGACATTGAATATATCCTACCAACCAAGACCATGAGTGAATAAATCCACACAAATAAACATACCTACTTACATTGGTACAAATTACATGTGCATACTTAATACAATTTTTTTATAATTCAAATCATCATATTATCATTTATATGAATACTGTATGCGGTGGTAACCTTACAATAATGTTACATGATTTATGCGTTCATTCTCGTACTTGCTCCACAAAATTTCCAAAAGGAATGAGATGACTGCCACACCCAAGAGCATTGCCGAGAAGATCCAAACAACTTTCAAAACTGCTACGGACACTGATTCAGAATTCTGGAAAACCTGGCTTCTACTTCGAATATCATCATTGTAGTAGTAATAGTTGTGCCACTTCTTCTCAGGTACTGGAATGTGTATG
>JAHZNC010001592.1:0-26183 GCA_027744095.1 Zhuqinia jingwanae
TTATTATAGCATAGCATACATGGTAAAATCTAGCACTACAGGAAATGGAAGATGATAGTTGTTTGATATATGAGGGTATCTGTTGTGTGTGTATTTAGTTGTGCGTTGTTGTTGATGATGATGACGAAATTATTGCACACATCTATTCACTAGATTTTAGTATATATACATATTACATAGTAGTAGTTTGCTGGCTGTAGTTTAGTTTATAAGTTTAGTTAAGTACGTATGATTTGCTAGAAAAATATGCATAGGCATATAAGTAAGTGTAAGTGCGTTGCTTATTGAACAAAATGTAACCATGTACAGTGGTTATTTTGGAACTTTTGGAGCTTTCACATTTACAGCAGATAAATGTGTGCCGAAACACGCAAAACGGAGAAGAGAAAGGGAAAATGCATTTATTAGAACGATCACATTCATTCCCGGGCTCGGTGTTATTACCATTACGGCTACAAATACTGCTGGTGCAATATCATCATCATCTTTCTCTCTCTCTCTCTCACACACACACACCCTGCCCTATGCCGCCGTTATTATCAGTGCCGACATTGTCACATCGTTTTGTGCTGTTGTTGTTGCCGTCGTCATCGTCATCAAAACCAACAATTTCATTTTCACAACATATCTTTCAGTGTGACATGGAATATTACGACGAGTGTCATAACTACACATTATGGATTATACATGGGCGCTGTGTGCATTTACGTTATTTATTACGTGTACGAGTATGATAGTGATGGGAGTAATTTCTCATCAAGAAACACGGAGTAATATGGGAGTAAACCTTGGGTGGTATAGCGGCGGCGGCACGACCATGTTCAATTGCTACTTTTTATTGGTGATAAATGAAAATGAAATGGCGTTTTTACAAAGTAGTAGCGGAAGTTCTAAAAACAGTAAAAAGGTTAACAAAGGTTCACTCACATTTGAAAGCATTGAATGAATAAACATTTAAGGGGAATATATTATAGCTCCTCGTAACGATAATACAACAGACTATTTAAAAGATGGTGCATCTTTTATTGCCTACTTAATATGTAGATCACTAGGATTTCCGGTTGTTTTCCAATATGTAAAAACAAGGCGTATATTACTTCATTGCTCGTTAGCCATGAAAGCAACTCCATAATTATATGCATCATCGTACGTATGTATATTTCGTCGGATATATGAAGAATGAATAACGTATACAATGCGCAAACGCTTTTAAAAAAAATATTGCAAACTTTAAATTCACAACAACAAAATAATGTAGAGTAGATTATATACATAAAGAATAAAGATTATTACAAAACTCAAAAGTTGGGTATTAAGATGTGCAGATAAATATATAAACTTGTACACAGAAAAAGCTATAAGCGAAACTTTATAAAAGCCTAAAGGTAATTTAGAATGGGCCCATTATGCGCATACAACGTCTGCATGATGCAAAAAAAACTGGACATGAAAGGTCATCCGTTATGTAGCATTATTATTAATACACACATGAAAGTTGGATGACACAATGCATAATGACTAACAGGTATGCATGTACATTGTACATAGTTTTTTGTGCATGGTACATTACCTCCTGTTAGGATAGGACACACATCATCATGATGCCCCTCTGATGCATCCTAAGATAGGCCAGTTTCATGATGAAACTTTCATTCAACCAGTCATTTATTCGCATACAAACCTTTTCCAGTTAAGTTCACCGTATATATAGCAAAATACATGACGATGCTACCATATCTACTACTTTACTTAAAAAGTCCGTCAGCCAGCCCAACTTTTTCTAGAGCAACATACAAGGCTATATGGCAAATGCAAAAACGCAGTAGCAGCAGGTCATAAATGAGCAAAATACGCTATATAAATGAAGAATGGCAAATTTGGGAACCTTGTGTTTATTATAATGATATTATTAGGTATATACATGTGTTCACAATTTCACATACACATACAAAGTGATGTGTGATTTTAGAACAACAACGCAAAAAATGATGAAACCTCAGGGATGTTTTTCTTTACTTCCATGATTTTTTTCTATGCAACAACATGTAACGTGAAGAGAGCGAGAGGCAGGCTTGAAATTTGTATGCAACTGGGAAAATCTCATAAAAAATTTAAAACTTGTCCTGGTTTACACTTTTATTAATATCTTGGAGCAGCTACCCTTACTATGCATATTAGACGTTAAATTTTTTAAACACAATGTCATATAGTGTTGAAAAAGAAAAAGTACAGATATTCATTTATGTATATGTATGCATATTATTATGCACATCAAAAACTTTTGCATGTTATCGTGGAACTAGGGTTTTAGAATAATTGGAAAACAAAAGGGAAAGTGTCAATTTTTTCCTCATACATACATCATACATACAGCTATACCGACTCATGGATCCAGAACGAAATCGCCAGTTTAACGTTTTTGAAATTTTTTTTTGGATTTCAGGCCAGACAAAACAGATTTAGGCAATTAACAGTTACTTACAAATTTGGTCTAGTGAGGTTTTCTGTCGCGTTATTTCACGTAAAGCTGACTCATTGACCCGTGGACGTATAATTTCCTACATTTGCACAAACTTTTCACCTGAGTTACGAATAGCAATTGCAATCGAAGACCGAAAATGTTTTAACGGCGTTCAAATGCATAACCTTTGTGCGTTTCTTGATCTACGAGTTTCATCTAGCTTGAGTTACTTTCTACACAAAATTTCATGCCCATCATCCCCATATGATCATAATTCAAATCTGTAAATCATACATATATTTTGCTTCTAGCGCTTACTTCATATAAGCATAGATTTATTATGTAAGCTACTTACCTACAGCAACACTAAGTCGGTTTATTGCTTGTTTGGCAATGCCTTTACTTTCTATGTCAGAAACGATGTGCTATTTATTTTCTCGTAATAAAATATGCTCCGGTTGTTGTTTTCCCTACTTGTAATCATCCCAACCGTCATCATTATCATCACATCAAGCTGCTCTCATCCTTTTCCTCAATATCACATCTCAACATAATGTTTTCTCTACACAAACCTCACAAGTACTTATTTATTTAGAAGGTTTTAAAGTATGTGCGTGTATTTGTGTGTGTGTGTGTGTGTGTAACTCTTCCAAAACATAATATTTATCATACGTGTGTAGTTTTAACAAGTTTTTTTTGCCAGTTCAGCATAGGCCAAAATAGGAAAACGTGAGCGAAAACTTTTTTCTATGTTTCTGTACAAAATACATTTTTGCTCTTTTTACATTAATTCAAAAGTTTTAGGCGTATAGTCGGCTTTAAGCTTTATGCTTAATATTAATATTATGGTTTGTTATAAACGTGGATGGATATGTGGGTGTATGTTTGTGGTAAGTAGATTAATATAAAACAATTTTAGTTTTAAAAAAATATTTTTTTTTGTTATATTGTCCTGTTTCAAATTCATTTTCTTCACAAGCAAGCACAACGACAAACAAGGCTATCATACCATTTTTTTTCGAGGGTAAAATGTATATCTTTTCATTTATATCCTGGCCGCATCCACATATCATATCTCTTTTTTCTTCTCTTGTCGTGTTTTGCATTTCTCATTACCTCCCCGTCTTCCATTTCTGCCCTTGCAGTTGTGGTGTGTATACGTGTGTACTAGGGAAAGCCCTCTGTTTTTTTGTGGTTACGTTTGATACACAAATGAATACTATATGCGCATAACAGCTCTCATTTCTGGTTGACGGGATCTTTCTTTTTTTTTTTGGGTAAGACAAGAAATGTACACAGAGTAACAGAGATAAATGCAATAATGCAAATTTTCATTTAAATCATATAGGTTCTCCCCATTTCCGTCCAAGACAGAGTCATTTTAAATGGCAAGCTCTCAAGAAGAAAGCTTGTTGTCTTGTCTTGTTTAAAAATTACCACACAAACAAAAAAAACTTATAAAAAAAAGAACTTCTTTATTCATAGATGCTTTACTTGCACACTACTACTACTACTGTACATACATGATCACTGTATGTTACTTTCACAGTTTTCCCAATTTACATATTTGATACCAAACTAGCAAGAACAAAAGTGTGTACATACATATTTTTGTCGAAATTTTTAGCACGTTTCTTAACTTTCCCTCATCCACCCCTTTTTCTTCACTCTTGACGTTGAATGAATAAGAATGGTGTTAGTACTTGGTAGTAACTTACACAATAATTCTTCTCGTTTTTTTTCTACTGTTTCAGTAAAACAAACTATTTATTTGTTTTTGGTCGTTTTTCTTGTTGCATTATTTTTATTTTATAGAAAGTACAGAGGAATGAATGTAATGAAATGCAGAGGAGTAAAACTGGATGCATGTGTGTTCAAAACAAAAAAATGTACCTATGTGCATCTCTCAAGTAAAATTATTGTTGCTGGGAACAACAATAAATGCATTTTTACACAACATTTACAAATGCTCTTCAGTTCTTTTAGTATGCCTGTAAAAAATGTGAAACAATCATCAGCTAAACTGTTCGCTTGCATTGTTTGATGTGTGTGTCTCCTTGTGTGTCTCCTTGTGTGTCTCCTTGTGTGTTTATATATCATGTGACTGCGCTTTATTTATTTTTTTGCCCCTGGTTGTTATTGTAAATATGCTACAAAAACTTCATACAAATCTACTAACACGACCACCACCACAATAGCATTTTCTGCTGTATACATACAGGTTACCTACATTGTACTTTGTTTGTATAATGCTGGTTATCTGCCTCCGGCTAAATTTATATTTAGACAGTCATTCTCTCTCTCTCTGAATAGAATTACTATCATGACACAAATATTTCTCATGAAAATTTAAAAGATCAACTTTTCGCAAGGGAAATATCCCCCGGCGTAATATGTTTTTGTACGATGGAGAGACACACCACTACGCTAACAACTACTACTACTACTATAACTTTTTATAGCGCAACTACTACACTGAAAAATTGTAGTGTGCCTACACATTATATTAGCAAGTGCAAAGATAGAATGACGGGACAGAAACAGCGCATAGTAATTTTTTATACGTATATAACAAAAAGTGAAAGTACATACTTTTTTTGCATTTTGCGGACAACTGAAATTCAAACACAACATATTAGGGTATACATAATACATACACACCAAATAATAAAGATTATGTATAAAATTCTAGCAGACCATATATGCTACTTCAAAGTAGTACACTACACTCACATTGATACAAAAAAATTTGAACAAAAAACTATGAAAGACATGTGTCGAGTCAACAAAACAGTGGTTGTGTTGAATGTGGTGTGGTTCTTCCATATATGTACGTTTTTTTTACTTTGCAATTTTTCCACTCGTTTTTTATATGGACAACGTCCTTTAAAATGTAATGAGGTTACACTGTTAAACTACATTGCTGTGTGTGTATTGCCTTTATCATTACATAATATTATAGGCACATATAAAGGAATATATAAAGGAATGTTGTAAGTTGTTGTGAGTAAGAATGGTGGTTATATTAAACGTATATACCTATATAACAATGTACCCAGCAATTCTCGTCTTTTTTTGTGTGTGTGTGTGGACTTTTTTTACCCTTCACTTTCAGTAAAACGACTTGATCCTCTTGTCAGAGTTTTTTTTGTAGGTCGTTTTATTCAACTTGTGTCATTTTATAGTGCTATGCCACAAAAGAACCTTGATGTCTTTTTGTTGGTGTGGTTGTAATGATGATGATGATGATGATGATGGGAGTGATGATAACTGAAAATAAAGTGACATGATGCGAGCACGATTAAACTTTGCACGACGCTTTACTGTTGACTGCTGTAAAGTCATATAACAGTAATAATATGCATAAAAATGCTCNGTAATAATATGCATAAAAATGCTCTATATATATGTGTGTGTTGTCCAACATTTTCTCGCGATAACATTCAAGTAGAACGTATTGAAGATGTAGTAGTAAACCAGCAGTGTTATTGTGCCAAGGTGTAGATGTACATATAATACGACTTGAAGGATGCCTAAAAGAAAATAAAACTTTTAGATTCAAGTAAAATTGTTTTTTTTTCTTTCTTGAAGAATTTGACTTGACAGTGAAAAGTTTTTATTTTATTTTCTCTCTCTCCAATTATGCGAAGAGTGAAAACTGCATTTTAAAAGTAATTTCCAAAGAAAAACATTGAATGCGCATATTGTGGGAATGCTTTAAAAAAAGTTTTATTTGGTTACACTTCGCCACTCTTTTTTCTCTCCACACAATCACTAACTTGTTACAAAACACGAGAGAGATTTATACACTCGTGTGGGTGTTTTTTGAGTGAAGCAGCAGTGGCAGTAGTAGAATAAAAAAAACTAAAATGGTATTATAGACTGTTGCTGAAATGTGATACTACAACAGCTGCATGTTTTAAACAGTAGTAAAAGTAGGAAAAAGTGCTGAGGTAGCAGCTCACAGCAGCAGCAGTTGTCAGTTTATGAAATCTGATGTACCTTCGTACGTTTAAAACTTTATAGTTTATGGGCTATCTCACAAGTCAGATAGTAAACTGTCCAAATTTAAAACAACCTCAAAGAAATAAAAAAAAGATACTACCAACAAAAATAACACACAAAAAAGCAAACACGCACATTCAACCCTTGCTTATATTGTTGGTGGTGGTGGTGGTGGTGGTGATGGTGTGAGGTAGCACGTTGCGTTACACACTTAAACAAACACGCAAAAATGTTCTTGATCCTATATATCGTACTTTATTCAAACTAAACTTTCAAAATATTTATTTACAGATTATGGATCGTACGTAGTACGCGACCTAAATACACCTACCATATAGTCAGTCAAGGAAATATGGCATTATAGTTTTGTCGTTGCGAGCCATCTGTTGCTGCAATAAATATTCAATCCAATGATCAATATTTATGTCGTTACGCTAGACAATTTTACAAACTAGCGAATCATCATGTGTTAAGTAGGACAAACACACCTGTGCAAGTACAGGTCAAAGAACCATGCCTGCTGATAATAATATTTATTCTTGCTCATTTTCCGTATAATATACAAAGGCCAATAATATGCCATATTATTTCTTTTGTTCCTAGTTGCCAAAGTCAAAAATGTACAACGTAGCATATTATTGAGATTGACCTTTCATGCGGCAAAGAAAGTAGTGCTTTGCAGCTACCTTATATAGTAGAGATACCGCAGCCTAGAGGAGATATGTATATAATGTGTATGTACACCAAACTATTTTTACGTTCGTAATTCAGCCAAGGATACCCGAACAAAAAAAACACATGCTTTTTTACTACCATCACAGATTTCTAGCCGCAAACAAGAAACATGAAAAAATATATATCCACCACCAATATTGTCATCATCATTATCGTCATCGTCGTCGTCTTCTTCTTCTTGTTCAGGGTTCAAAAGCAAGTTGTGTGTGTGTGTTTGTGTACTTTCCAAAGGCGGACATGAACATGAACCACACGGTTACTGCTTCTAGGCAAAGAGGAAGTGACAATTTCTTGGCAAAGATTTGAGGAGAAAAAAATGTACATGCTCCTACTGCATGTTGTGTATGTAGCTCTAAGTATACATAGGTATGCCTTAATGTGTGTGTTTTCTTCTTCTGTAACTAGGTTTTGATCAAGCACTGTCCCATAACTACTACAAAAGATCAAGAAAGCAAACAATGCAGCAGTATTGGACGCTTTTTTTGAGGTTGCAAGACAAACAAGAGAAGAAAAATCCTTTTGTTTTCGGTTTGGTAAAGTTTGTTATGAGACAAAAGGAATAAGTAAACGTGAAAGAGACACGAGAGGGGGAGGTTGAAAATATAAGAAAATACAACATGAAAAGTTGGCGGCCTTTGCGTTTTCCTGTCATATTACAAGCTATATTTAATGTAAGTATGTTTAGTATTATTTTTTAGGTAGACAACTGGCAGATATAACAACGCCCCACGAAATTGATAGGAAAATGTTATGAAAATCAAAAAAAAACTACAAATAAATGTCACTAAAAAAGTCGCCAAGAAATAAAAAGCGGAAATTCATTTGTGGATTTTATTTATGTGTTGAAATTGCAAGGACATGACTACTTTGATTTAGAAAAGAAAAGTGCTACTATTCAAAATTATTTTTCAAAAAAATATATTTGTTAATCAAAATTTTGAACTGTATATTTTACAACCCCCAAGAATTTTTTTTAGAATTTTGGTCCCTTTCTCATAGTAAAGTGTGTAAGCTTTATCTCATGTTCCTGTGTGTAACGTTGTGACGTGAGTGGTATTTTTTACATGTACCTAAAAAAATCCTAAAATAAGTGTATTATCGAGACAATAATACTCTCCTCTCCTCTTGCCTCATCTCCTGTTCCGTAATGTACATACAAAACCGGCTTACGCAGCACTTTGTTCCGTTTTCAACCTCCATGTTAATGTGAAACGGAAGGATAAAAGAATGGACAAATTGGCTCACCTCACGTTTTCCTCTCTCTCTCTGTCTCTCTCTAAAATACTGACTGTGTTGTGTACCATAATATATTATATATGTACGAATTATGCAACTATCTAAAATACGTAAATGTATGTATATATATAAAAATATATAGGTAGCCAAGTCACAAATAAATAATCTGCTTTCTTTCCTCCGAAAAAAAATACTGGGTAACAGGAACAATGTTAATAATTCCGTGCTTTTTACTAACTTATTCCGCTCCAGGCATGTGCACATTTGTAACCAAAACAAGCTGAAACACATTGCTTAAACGAAGAGAACAGAAGCAGTGGAAAAAAGGACGAGAGAGAATAGAGCACACGGGAAGGAAATAAGCAAGAGAGAGAGATGAAGATGAGATCTAGGTAACTTTACTTGTTTGCCCACGGTGCGGGGGAATAGTTCAACTTTGACTACTGCTACAACTACTAAAAATAACCAGCTTTCCTAACGAATCCCTTACGAAATACAACACACATAACTATATATAGACACATAACAGCTGCCAAAGTCTATACACAATATTATATTTTTTTTGGTAGAATCAGAGCTTATATGCCATTGTCTCTAGGAATATTTGCTACAGCTTTCTCTTGTCATTTCCCTTTTTTTTCTTCTGTTCTTTATTTCAGCTGAGAATTTTAACGAACCATCCAACTTACATCCATCGTCGTCGTCATCATAGTATTCCTCTGTTGAACGACAACAATAGTTATATCATACCAGAAGAAGTAATTACATCATCATGATCATCCTTGTTTAAATAGATGGTGAGTTGATATACCTTATTTAGTGTAATTTAGCAGGTTGTTGAAGTAACAGCAGCGGTAGTAGCATTAGCCATGAAACTTGCTAAAAAAAACGATGCTAAAGAAAACTAAATGCATACTTGACAATATTGGCGTTGTGGCTTTTTCTTGTGTATTTTTAGCTGTTATTGTGTGCATGAATAAATCGAGCTATGGTAGAGAAAATGAAATGAGGAAAAAGAAGACGAAGAAGAAGCATTTTCCAGGGAAAATGTCCCAACACTTTCTCCAAAGTTGACAAAAAATAGAAACCTTATACACAGTTATTATTATATATGTATGTACCTATGCTCCTAACTTGTTTTCTTTCTCTGTATTTAAGTTTTTTAAGCTACAAGATACATATACATAGATAGAGAGAAAGGGAGACATTTTTTTTCTCTCTCCTTCTCTTGGAGCTGTTTGTTTTTTGTTGTATCTTTTCTATTTGTTGTACGTGTGGAAGTAGTGAAAAGTGGAGAGAGTTCTTTTTTTGCATATATGTACATACTACTTAGCAATTCTGAGCTTGTTCTGCTCCCAAATGTATAATAACTTGAGCTATTTTGGATGAGTTAAAAGTAAGAGACAGTAACTCTTGCTTGATAACAGCCAGTTGTTTTCTATTTGCTACAAGACCACATCACATCTTTATCTTACTACCGTCACACCACCACCACCACCACTAACAAAAGCAGCAGTAGCTTGTTTATAAATATATATGTATGTATATGTACCTATATATTTTTATGAGACAAACAAGAAAAAGAAAAAGGAAAGCAAAAAAAAAGAACACGCAACTCTGCCATACTTACACTAAATATAGTGGATCAACGACGTTATTTTATGTGGAGATGAGAAAAAGACAACAAAGTTAAGAAGTGTAAGCATTATCATTGCAATTCATACATTTTTTTACTCTTTCCCAGGCAGCACAATATAAAACTGTTAGTAGGTATACGTACATTCTCACTACTACCACCTGAACCTCTGTACCACACTTAACTAGCAGTAAGTTCACTTGTTTTATGATACACAAAATTATTCTGTCAAATGAACTGCTCTTTTGGCCCATTTTTCTTCTTTTGACTCCAAAATGCTTATAGTGCACCAGTCAAAACAAATTTTTTATACCAAACGACTTTAAACGAATAGTATGTATGCATACAGGTTTTTGTACTTAGGCGGGCCCTTCTTGGCTTTTTGTTCTCTTCTCATATAGCATGGGTTTTTGGTCTGTACCAAGACCTCATTTGGGAACCCATGACCTCAAATTATGAATCCTCTGTCAACAACTATTTCTGGGATTGGTTGTCTTTGTATTAGTTTATTGTACGCACTCTACTAATCTACGCGTGTGAGCGTATCCGCCCCAGCATTCAATTTTTATGATAATATAAATGTATTTATACATGTATGTATATTATTATACTGCTTTGCACTTTGACCAATATTAAGTTTTATATACACACGCTTTTACTAAAAAAATGTAACTAAATGATGTTTGGTATCAGCTGTTGTAAAAATGCTTGAATTTTATTCAGTTTAAATTATGAACAACAAACTTATATTTTCACGCTTTTGCTTTTAAAAAATGGAATGGTTATACTATACTGACAGAATTATTATGGAACTTGTTCTATATAATGTTATAGTGCTACAAGCACTTTCCCTCTCACTCTGTTTGTGTGTTTTCTGTACAATACATGCAGTTTTTGTCTCGTCAAGAGTTTTTCAGACAATGGTGGTGGTTGTGGCAGTCAAAAAGTTGCCACTTTTTGTTGACGACGACTTGGATGATGATTTTTCTCGGTTGTTGCTGCTGCTGTTATTGTTGTTGTTGATATTATTATTATTATTATTATTATATACATCTACAAACAAAGAAAAACTGTATACCAACATAACACAAGAGTTGATGATATCATGCAGTTGCATAGTAAAACCCCGACACGATCTACATTCCTTTAACTATTTATATCCTTTGCAATTTTTATTAGCAGGCACACATTTACTGCTACGTTATATATACTGTGTTCATATTTTGATAGTGGAATTATGAATGTATGCATACTGTGTATGTATTATATGTATCTTTTGAGGAAAGAAAGAAAAAGGTTCAAAACTGCGTAATAAACTAAAGGGTTATTTTCTAGTGCTGTTTTGTTGCTACTTTCTCACTCGTCATCAACATGATCATGATCACCATCATGAACTATGAGAATGATGATGCATTCCCATCAACTGTTATTACATAGTCAGCTTTTTAACAGAATTCATAAATATAATATTGTGCTCATTTCACTATTTCTTTCACTATCAACATCATCATCATCATCATCATTCTAGTAGTAGTATCATTGCATTGCTCAGTTTTTCCTTTTTCTCTCTGTGAAACGAAACATACAAATGTACACGGAGTTTCAGAAATTTTAACTCCCTTTTCTTACAGTCCTTTGGGAAAAGGATGGAAAAAGCAGACAAGCAAACCAAGTAGTAGTAGTAGTAGCAGCAGTAAAAGTACATCAGCCATGTTTGGTTTGTTTGTATTATTATTATTATTATTATTATTACGCATAAAAGTATATATAAATTCAACATCATGATGATGATAGATTTACAAGAAAAGTGAGGAGGAACCGGGAAAGTTCGTTTACATTCAGGAAGTTGGGGATTTGGTAATTTGGGATTCTTGATGGTGATGGTTGTGGAACGTATGAATACATACATGTAATGGAAAAGGAAAGAGGAAGAAAGGGTGAGTGAGGCAAGGACGATGATGACAACAACTCTACTATATGTATATATATACTGCTGCTATCACAGCAGCACGGCAGGAAAGGAAAGATTTTTTTTTTCAGAAGTTTTAGAAACTATTATGGGGAAATTTACAAAATGTTAATTGCATCAAAAGTACACATCATGATCAACACAAGTACTACGTTGTGAGAAAAAAAAGTCGAAATTATTTTCTAATTTATATGCAAGCAGGAGGCAGAATACAGCAGTCATGCCATATTTAATATAATAATAAGCTTTTTAGAAATAGTGCACGCTTCTCTTTTTCTCTCGTAAATAACGAGAGAAATACACACTCGCATCAAAAGAGGAAATTAGAAACTTTTTGAATTAACCATGCAGTTTGACTGTTTGTTTGGTGTGTGTGTGTGGTATACTAATATACGTAGTAATACATGTACATATATTACATAACAATTATTATTATTATTATTATTATTAGTTTTTTTTAAATTTAAAGTGAAACAACGGCTCTTACCATTTAACAGAGGAAACAATTGTGCTCTCATTTGAAGGGAACCGACAATCCATCACAAGAGTTTCGCCTTGGAGTATTACTTTGGGTACTACCAACATCACGTCCGTTGCCCTTAATCCATTCATTCCTGAAAAACAATACACAGAAGAAAAAAATACATAAATTGAGTATCTTGTTGTTGTTGTTATCACTGACAATATAAAACCAACAAATGTCCATTACCACTACTGACCATGTGTACAAATTGAAAAGAATCTTTTTGTGACACCTGCAGTGAATGATGTCATTAAACATCTACTATTTACGCTATCTTTTTTTTCTATTCCACTGCGTCACAAATTTCCGAAACACACAAGACCCTAAAATATAAACTTTTTTTTATCAGAAGCACTCAACTCTTAACGGAGAGATTCCGGTTAGTACAAAGAATTATAAGTACAAACAGATAAGTGTACATGTATTTATGTACCTATAATACATTTGTATACATGTGTGTTGTTGATACTAAAGCCACATCCTGGGCGCGTCCAAACATTTTAAGAACAAGTCAGTTGACTTCCTCTTGTTAAAAACTAGGTTCAAGTAATCTCCTTCCTTTTTGTATACAAAAGAGGAAAAAAGACATATACTCCACAAACAACAACAACAACAACCCCTGTTGAACTCTTGATACAACCAAAAATACCAACAGCATCTTATAAGTACTTATAAATATAGCATACAATATACCACCAGTTCCAGTTTAATTTTAAACGCTACTGCTGATGTTTTGTGTGTGTTTTCTTATGCTTTCCTTGATACACTTGTAATGCCACTACTACTACTACTTGTACAAAAAACATTTTTTTGGTAGCTTCTCCGTAAAAAAAAACATTTTCTCCCTGTTTACTTCATCCTTGATACCAGGAAACAAGCTAGAAATCAAAGCAACAACCAGAAAAAATATATTTACTTGACAGTGCCGGCATTCAGGATATTATATGACCTACCCAGTCGCCGAGTTTCCCTAAAAGTGTTGATTTTTAGCATTATTACCACACTTGAATCTAACAAAAATCCAGTCCCTCTTTTTTTTGAGAATGAACACAAAAAGGAACTCAGGAGCATCATATCATATAAAAATATATATGAAAGCATTGCAATCCCATTGCAATCCCATAATAATATTATTACGTATGTTGTATATGTATGTATATCCTTTTTCTAGTAAGATTTCTTAGTACAAGTGTATAACTTTTATCCTCCTACATGCCTACATCATTTTTTAAGTGAACGGAAAAGTGTGAAAGTAACAGCATATATTATTATTACGCGCTTTTCACTTGTTCCTTTTTCTTCTACTAGTAGTTTAGTCTACGTCTTTTTTTTTTGCTTGTTGGACCATCCCCTCTTCTGCATGCTTATACTCACTCACTTAGAAGCTTGTAAAAAGGATATCGCATAAAAAAAGATGTGTGTGTGTGTGTGTCTCGTGTAGTCGACGACTTGTTCTCACTTCTTTTCTTTGCACCCTTGTTGCAAAAGCTATACCATATATACCATATACCATGTGGTAGTAGCAGTAGTAGCGCTATTGCACGCGCTATATCATGATATCATATCACAATAACACCCGGAAAAACTTTTAGCTTCCAAAATGATATAAGAGATCATATAATAATAATGTTTTCAACCTCCATTTTCCTTGTCGTCACTAGTCAAGTCAAGTCTGTGTGTGTAGTCTCCTTCTCAGCTGCACTTTTCTTCTCACTGTACCGCTATGTCTCGAAGATGTTGGGTGTATATTTTTGAAGCAGTTATGCCTGCAAAATGAGTTGCATATGCTCTCAAGTATGCATATGTATATAGGTATACATGTACCCGTACACTTTTACAAAAAAAACGCAACATTTCTTCAACCACTTTCTACATTTTACTATTTTTTTGCTCTCTCCTCTATTCTCCTCTTTATAACATCCTCCTTCTCCACCACCACCACCAAAACCGGATTTTTATTATATATAAAAAAGCTTAAAAGCAACTCATCGCGTGTGAGATGTTGTTGGATACGTGACATTTATGGCACAAGTGTGTTTATAATACTGCCAGCATGATGGATGTTATGACCAGGCCTAAAATAATTAAAGAGAATCTATAAATTACGGGAAAATACTGGGAAATCTTTTCTTCTTCTTCTTTCCTCTCTCTCTCTCTCTCCCTCTCTCTATGTGTGTTAACTGTAACGGGGTGTATAAGTAAGTTTGCCAAAAGAAGAAGAAAAAAGAGAGAAAAAGCATAAGTACATACACATATATTTTTTTCTATAACATTACCAATGTCAGCATGTCTGCAAATAGAGAAAAGGTCCAAACATAAAAAGTCAAGTCACTCAAGAAAGTTGTTTCTGTTACTTTTTTCTCTCTCTCTCTCTCTCTTTCTCTGTTTACTGAGAATGCAATAATGTAATGTATAGTCCCAGAGTCAGCAGCATTATAATACATATATATTTATACATAGTGCAGTGTCATCACTTTTCTTTGAGTATGTTACTGAGAGAGAGAGAAAGTAGCAGCAAAAGTCATAAGATTATTACCACTATTTAGTAAAAGTATTTGGATGACAGAGGAAAGTAAATATTTTTTTTGAAGAAGCGCAAAAAAAGACGAGAACGAGAGAAATCTTATATAAATATTTACGGACAACACCACAAAAACTACACACAGAAACACGACAGTAGTAGTAGCAGTTGTAAATAGTAGTAGTATATTTTTTAATGTCTTTATATACTCTATATAATATAAACATATATATGCATTAAGGAAAAATACATTAATTGAAAAATGTTTAATATGCACTTATGCAAAGTGTAAAAGCAAATAAAAGCTTTTCATAAAACATAAATAAACATTCTTCATTGTTCATATTACACATACATAAATATGTATCTTTTAACAGCTGTGTTACTGCTGCTGCTGCTGCTGCTGCTGCTGTGAGAAATTTCATAAAATATTTACAAAGTACTTCTTCTTCTTCTTCTTTGAAAAGCTTTAAGGCGAAATATGCAAATAATTTAAATGGGTGTATGAGTGTAGTAGTATAATGTGTGAGTTTTATGTAACAACCAAATGTAAACTTTTTTTAAAGTAAAAAAAAACGATATACTGTGATTTTTTGTTAATATATTACAGAACACGTACGTTTGTGTTTGCGTATAATAGGCATGTATGCTCATACATGAACGAAAAGTGGTGATACTTAAGCTACTACTTATATTATTATTACTACCCATTACTATTATTATTATACCATTCTTGGTGTGTGATTCACCGACTTTTGAATTACATTAATATGAGCTATTAATATACATAAAATGTAGCAATTTTTCCTGTTACATAAGTAGAAATGTAGGCATAATATATCCATACTTTTTGTAGCCAAAACCTTGGCTTGTTCTCTTACGTCTCTTTGCTGTGCTGTGCGACCGTCACTGTAACATTTTTTTTTCTTTCCATTAACCCATTCACGGCTGTGATTGCCAAAGCAAAATTTAATAACCTAGTTATTATACTGTTGTATATGGCAAAGTGTACAACACACATTATAACATATTGTGTGGCCAAGGACTCGACTGCCATTTCAATTAACTGGGTCTCTCTCTCGGTCTCTTCTCGCTTATAAATATGAAATCGAGAGTCGGAGATGAAACAGAATGATGCATTGAAGTCTTTATGGCAACTTCGTGTACTACATTTAAAATAGTACAACACACGACAGTAGTACTGGAAGCAACATATTCACTCTTATTTTTTCTCTCTGTTGAGAAAAAAAGAAGTGAGGTGATAGGCGGGATGATGATGGAGACGACGACAAAGATGGCAATGTATAAAAAAAGCTACTAAATAAGAAAGACGAAGTGTTATGTTTCGAGGAAAAGTCTACATAAAAAAGAATTTAACAATGTGAGTGAGAGAGAGAGTGCAATATACTAAAAAAATATGTGTATGTATGTATGTATGTATCTCAACTCCAGACATTATTTTTGTGAATATGTGAGCTTTCAAAAGACAGACATTTAAGTAGTAGGTAGTTAAATAAGAAGAGATGTGTTTGTATGTAATACTCTGGCTGAAGTAGAATGTATGTAGCTTCTGTGATAATAACGATTTCACTTATCATTACATGCATGCATTTCCATTTCCTTGAATCATTTCTTCTTTCATCTCCACCAACTTTACACACCATTTTACCTGTTTGCAGTTTAGAGAAAACATTTAATCAAGTCAGCAAGACTATAACTTTGTTCCGGAGGGTAACTGACTACCAATAAAAAAAATCTAACAAATGTTTGGATGTACATTGGCTTGTTACTCATTGTCACCCTTTTGCAAACTCTCTCTCTTCTCTCCCAACTGAAAAGAACGACATCCTCCACAAAACATAAGGCAACAAAAATATAGCCGATCCGTTGAGCCAGAGAGTCAGATAAAGATCAAACACCACACTCACACAACCTATTAATTTCATCCGATGCGACTCAGCTACATGTAGTATATGCACAGATGTATATCTTCAACTAAAAACTCGCTTTTTTTGGAACCTTCTGCCTACTTGCATGACCACGTACAAGTGGAACAGTTTGAGAGAACGTGCACTGTGCACACGGATACACACACACACACACACACACACACACAAACACATACACAAAATGCATGTACATTTTCAACCCTCACACCATTTTTTTTGATAATATTTTTAAACGTGTGCGTACAACATTCTCTCTGGATACAAGCAGCTTCTTCTTCAACTCTGCTCAAAACACATTGTACGTAGGTACTTATATATGTACATACTTATGTATACCGGGGAATTTCGTGTAATAAATAGCATCACTCTACTGCCCTGCCACTGCCACCATATCATCATCACCAACACTAACACCACCACCACCGCCACTTGCCATCCACGTCGTCAGCCTTTTCTATCTATCCTTCTGCTGGTGTTGTTCTGCATTGCCGGCTTTTCACACTTTTCTCTCTTTCTCTCTCTCCCTCACTTTCCCTCCTCCCTACTCAAATGGGTCCAAAGTGTTGGTTTTCTCTATGTGTGACTCTCTGGTGAACGAAAAATAACTTAGATGTTATGATAATAACTAACACACACCTATATATATGCTTATTGCAATGTACTAGTAGTAAAAAGAGCACAAGGGAGAAGATGTGAAGTTGTGTAATATATAGTTACACACAATGAACGGCAAGGTATATTAGTCCCTTGAATCCCATTCTTATTTCCAATGCAATGCAATTGGGCGGCAGTAGTATAGTAGTTGCTTGAGTGTAACCATCTCGTCGTCGTCTTCGTCTTTTTTTGGGTGGTGTTGAAAATTTACCAAAATAATAGATTCTTGTTCTTATGTACATACATATATAGCCAAGCATAACATTCATGTGAGATTCCTCTACTGCTCTTCCTGTACCATATTTGGTTCATGTTTTTAACCTTCCAAAGAAACCATAGTACATTTTCCTCCTTCACACACATTGGAGGAAATGTATCAGTAAAAAAAATATATAGATGCTTTCTCTCTTCTGCTACAACATTTAAATGTACATAGCTACGGTATATATTGAAGAGGATGGGGGCTACTGCTATTACATCTATTTTTTACCAAGCGCATCACAAATATAAAATTGCTGGCAATTCGTTGGGAGTATAAAGAGTGCAAAAAAACGAAGTGCAGGAAATGAAAGTGATATTTTCAGTAAAACAATTCCGCTGACGAGAGAGGCGGGAGTGAGAGAAGCCATACAGACAAAGTGAAATGTATGTTTTTGGAACCAAAGAAAAAAATGTTAAAGTTGTAAGTAAACTGGAATACAAGTTTTGCTCCTCATATGTACATACATATATGCATTCATTTTTTTGTATAAATGTTGGAATTGTGTAGTAGTAGTAGTAGTAATGGTAGAATGAGATGATATGTATATCCAACAAAAAGAATTGGAAGAGAGAAGAGGGTGGAAGTGTTTTTCCTAACGGAAATGGACGATGTCGTTGACGTTGGTTGGCTTTGGAACAAACCGATTCAATATTACAGCTGCTGGATATTGCATGTAGTAATAATGGATGCATGGTATGCATGATATGTCAGTAGTACAGACAGAGAAAGTACATCCACACTACTGCTACTACTATATAGACTATATAATAATATGAAAGTATATAAAAAAGTGAGCAACTAAGTTATGTATATGCATTCCCATTCAAAATGACGGGCAATTGGTGCTCCTTTGTCTCTCTGTTTTCTCCGATCCTCTTGTAAAAGTGTAAAGAGACAGTTGAATTCTTGTCGGAGGATGCTATCCTTAAAATAGGTTGATGTACAAAATGGTAAGGGTATATTACGTGTTTGTTTTCATGCAGCAGTATATCGCAACTATTTTGTCATGATATACTCAAGGGAAACCCATATAAAAGCAAGAAGTTTTATACACACACATATAAACACAGGAAGAAATATAAAAAGTGGATATGTTGGTTGATAGTGATGATGATGATGATGATGTTGCTCCAAAGCTCCAGCGTAAAATAGATTGGAGCGATCAAGAGCGGCGCCTTCATATTGAAACAATTGGGGAAATGAGTTTTCCCCTTCTATTTCTCTCTCTCTCTCTCTCTTTTGCTGTCTCTCTTTTTCATTTGAAAAGTGTGAAAAGTAATGGACACTCACAGCAACACAGCATAGCTTTTACAAGTGTGTGGAGTCACAAAGAAACATTTTGAATATTAAATATATTAAATTCTTTTGACGGGGTAGTAGTGTTGGATTGGAATGGTCATTTCTTTTATTATGCGTACATGGTGCATTTTTTGCGTAGGTATGTATATAGCCTCAAGGATTTGATTTAAGATTGGCTTAGAATATTAAGAGACAAACATATTAAAAGCCAAGGCCAATCACGAATACAACCTTTTTTATAGTTTGAATCACAAATCACATTCATTCGCTGTTTGTTATAGTAATAGCCTTTTTTTGTGCATGACACCTTAATATTATTATATGTTTGGAAGCTTTACAAAAGTTAATATTTTAACACCTTTTTTCTTCATAGTTTAAACTGTTAGAAAGTAAAGGTGACAAATTTATTATGACAAAAAAGCGTAAAAAATGGGTAGACTACACCTGTTCTTTTAACTTATGTGTCATGATATCCTTTGCTGCCTATACGCACGTATGTACATACCATATACACTCATGTATACGTCTATAACAACATATATGAACTCAGCAGGTGAGTTTTGATAATAATGCCATAAACCCTGTCCATTTTCAAGAGGATCAAAGGAATTTGTCATTTCATAAATCCCTTTTCCACCTCATAAAAAGGGCCACCATATTACATACAACATCTTACGGTGGTGGTGGTCATTGGACTTTTTTTTTTGTAGTAGCAGTAAATAATGCTATTTTCTCAATGGCACACCAGCATACGTAAAAATCAGACGTTTTTTGTTGGACGACACACACTATATAGTACTCCTTCTTGTTCACAACTGTGGACGTGAGTGTGTGTGTTTGTAAGTAAATTTCAAAAGTATCAGACCAAGCCCATGCACAGGAGGAAGCACAGTATAAAACAGCATGGAACCGAGGAATAAAAAAAACCAAAAAGTAAAAAAGATTTTTACTTTCTCTTTTTCTTCTTCTCTCTCTCTCTCTCTCTCTATGCCAGTCTTGTCATTTTAAAACTCTTGGGGTTTTTCACCACCAACCAGCCAACAAGGAAAAAAAGACATGCCTTCTCACCTTGCTTTACATGTGTTACTACACAACACATCACAAAAAACCGCCTTCGCAACACCAACACCACCACCCTTACCAGCAGCACAGTATACGTAAGTATGACAAGCACATTGTCGCTTTCTGTCCAAGAAAAATGGAAAGCTGTCTTTAAAATGAAATCGAGTTTACACTTGAAAAAAAAAGCCTTGAAAAAAACGACAGCAGCAGAGAAAACTGCATTTTTATAAAATTAGAATGTATATTACGACTCTTTTTCTAGGCATATATAAAGGTTAGCTCAACACCGGATATCGGGTGGTTGATATGTTACATATGCCACCAATTTTCTTTCTTTGCAGTTTGCACAGCACGGCCACTGGCAGTCCAATAAAATATACATGCAAACACATAGTACCTATTAGCAAAGCAAACCAAGTGACCTAAAGCTCCAAAAAAAAATTGTGAACTTTTGCAAAGAGAAAGAAAGAAAGAGAGTGTGTGTCTCTATTTATGTTACTCCCCCGTTCCATTTCACCACAACAAACATTTCCTACTCCGCATTACAAAATATACATTTTAAGTAAATCATCATCATCATTCTATATGCCGTGTAGTTGCATTCGAATCCACACTCTGAGAAAAAAAACACGGTGAGAAAATACTTTACAGGCTTCGCGACTACTTTCACTACTCCTGCTGCTGTACGGAAGAATAAAATATTTGAACAAGAGTGTAAAAAAGAGTAAAAGTGTGCAATGGAATGAGAACAGAAAACTGTTTCCTCTTCTCTCGAGCGAGAGTGTGTCCCTATGAAAGCAGCCACTTTGTCTTTTCCAAATGGGATTTCAGCAGAGACCAGACCTTTATGCCATAGCCAGCAAAAAAACTAGAACACAATGCTCACTCCTTCTTGTTCTTATCTTGCCCATTCTTTACATCGCCGCTTCTGTGATGGTGGTGGAAGTGCGACGGCAGTGGTAGTAGACCTGTTCCTACATTTACGAATGAATGTCAGCAATCCAAAGACCATTTGGTAATATTACTTACTTACTCTTACTTACAGGATGCTTTTAGCGAGGAAGAAAAAAAAGTTTGAAATTTCGCCTACTAAACTATCACTCCTTTACTTTACGTACTGCAAATAACTTATTTGGCCTGTGGATCCAAACCATCATAAGAAAAAAGGGGAAACATTCCGTTTTTATGTCAATGCACTACGCCAACGCGCTCATACACACGTCTTCAAAATCATAATAATAACTGGAAAATATGTATGTCGATGGTACTTTCTTTTTTATTATAATAAAGTGGTTATCACATCTTGTTGAATGCAGTCGTATGTCGTCCTTCGCGCTCTTTTCCTGGTAGCAACCTAAAGAAAAAAAGTGAAAAGGACAAGCAACCGTTTTGATAGCCGCCATCCCCCATACATATTGTATATACATAGGTACTTGAATTTGCTTCCACCATTCCCTACTTTTTTGCAGTGTGTGTGTGTGTGCTACCCAGTTTTACTCTTGACTGAAGTATATGACTGCTGCAGGGCCAAAATAGAAGAAGAAAAAAGTTGGTTTGTTGGATGATACGGCTTCTCTGACTCATTCGAACAAAAACCGTTTTAATGAACTAATAAAATTCCGATCAGCTGTAATTGCATCCCAACCATTTCAGCATGGTCATAAAATTTTTACATGCTTTCCCCACAAGGACTTTTCTCTTTCTTTTGCTAGTTGTACAGAAAAAAACTTATTATTAGTACAAGAAGATATATACTAGTAAAATACACACACAACACACAAATAGAGAGACAAAATGCTTCCTGAAATACTAGTTGGTCTTGGTGGTTAATAGGAAGGAAAGACTGTAAGTTGTAACTGCAACAGGGATTTTTTCCTTTTTAATTTTGCGTCCTTCTGTAGCTGATGGTGGCGGAACAGAGGTTTATTGTGAGAGAAAAGAATATTAAAGTGTAAAATTAAATAAATTCTTGTGGCATTTAAAACAGAAACATGCATTTTTTTGATGTGTTGTTGTAATGTGAACTTCTTTGAACCTACACATTATATAATGTGTAGGTGTATAAGAATATCGCAAATTATTGCATTCTTTTTCACAAGCAAACATCAGAGATGGCGGCGCTTTACTACCGGCGGTGCCATTTTTTCAATAATTTAAATACCGATACCGCTACGCGGAAATTTAAGCATAAATACCGCTACCGATACCGCAGTCTTCAAATCTAAAAATGTATACCTATTTATTGGTATACTAGGGTACTCGTCACTAGTTTTTTTAAACCATTTACAGGTATTTAAGTTTTAAATTGCGGAAATTTGAAAGTGTAATAGTATGGTTTTCAAGGATTTTCCGCTAAGAGTGTTTGAAATAAATGTATATTTGTTTTGATCAACTTTATCTTGAATACCGCTACCGTGCTATTTTTAATACAACTACACTATTTATTGGTATACTAGGGTACTCGTCACTAGTTTTTTTAAACCATTTACAGGTATTTAAGTTTTAAATTGCGGAAATTTGAAAGTGTTATAGTATGGTTTTCAAGGATTTTCCGCTAAGACTGTTTGAAATAAATGTATATTTGTTTTGATCAACTTTATCTTGAATGCCGCTACCGTGCTATTTTTAATACAACTACCGATACCGCAAGAATATTCACGGGAACTTAAATACCGCTACCGCAAATGAATGATTGCCGCAAACTCTGGCAAGCATGAACATAAAATAAGGCAGAAAAAAATCTGAAGGGTTGCACAGAAAAGGCTGTTGAAGAAATCAGAACAGAAGTACACACATATTCTCCTCTCTCCTTCAATGTCTGTCTGGCATCAAGACAAGGAAAGCCAAAGGTTTCTTGAGAATGACACATAAGGAATAAGGATTTAAGATTTTTCAACTTGCTTTCTATTTTTTACTACTGCCTGTCTAACTCTGTGGGTGCTGTTGGTTTGATGTTCCTACTTGCTGTGAAACAAGCCATTCACCCTATCTCTCTCCCTCTTTCTCCTTTTCTTTCTTAGAACGGAATACCTTTTAACATTTCTTTCTCTCTCTTTTCGCGTTCAATTCGTTACTTTTTTTCTTCTCTTTAGCTCACACCCGGCATAAGGCTGACTGAGTTTTTATAGTACAAGTTCTCTACTATAATACCATGCAGTACTACACTTTTAGTGAAAGTCGGTGATGCGAGCCTCAAGCGGCCGACAATTATCTGTGAGCAAGTCAATTTAGCGGAATCCTTAGGAGACGTCAGTTTTTTCCCCTTTCCTGTTAGCATTTCCTTTTATTATGTATCTACCCGAATAGAGAAAAAGACATGCACAAAACAACACCATTTTCCCAACTTCCTGCCTTATGCCACCACCGCATTACTTACCCTACTACTTACTCATACAACTACTACTACGTATCCTATCTATTATACAAAGCTATTAACAAAGCATACAACTATCATAGTTCCGGTAAAGGTTTCTGATGGTTTTGTTGTATAAAAAGGGATGTCTAACAACAGGGCGATCTGTATACAGTGGTACATACTACCAGCATGCTTTCGTAGGGATACAAGGATCCCCCCTGTGGATTTAAAGACGAAATTTCACAACCACTTTATCTGGGAAAAACCATGGAATAGTGTCATTGGCGGATGAGTAAAAGATGAGGTGGTGGTGGTAGTAGTAGTGATGGTGGTTGTACAGTTCACAAACACACATCAATGAGCAGCTTGAAACGAAAATTATCTAGTCAGTGGATAAGAATTGGTGGTGGCTTGGTATTTTGATGATGTGATGAGGAGGCACGTAAAACTGCTTGTAGAGTGCACTTGATCAATTTGGTTATCCTTCACCACTCCACAGTTTGATAAATAAATGTACCCATACCCTTACTTACGTTTTGTGTTAAAACTCGGAAATTTAAAGTGTTTATGTGGTGTATGTACCAACGTACATACATACATACCTATACGTATGTATGCGACTGCATAAATTTTCTGCTAATATCTTCCCATTCAATAAAGTAATTAAAGCAATTGAATATACAGATGTATACCTATATAATTTTTCACCTACTTAACTTTACACTACGCTTTTATCTTTTTCTCTACATTGAGTTCAAGAAGCACAAGCAAATGGATGAACGCAGTGTGTATGATGATTGTGATGGAATGGAAGATAAAAGGAGAAATGGGAACATTTGGAAAAGATGGGATTAGATAAGATCAACGACTGGAAAAGAACAATGTTGAATGAGAGAGAATATATCTGTACCCCATCACCACCACCACTACCACTGCTGCTGTTAAAGGGTTTAACCAACTGATGATCCCTTTACACATGTACCTACTCTACTAGAAAATATCTTTTGTTCATTGGCTCTCGGTCGGCAGTCCTTAGTCCTTAGTCCTCACCATTTTAACAAAAAAAACGTGTTACAAGTGTACACTTGTCTGCTAATATACTACCAACTATATAGTTTGAAGAAGAAAAAGGGTTTAAGATTTTTTCCTTTTTTGTTGTACTAGTCCCATTGGATTTACCCTTACGCACGTACATGCCGGTTACTTGTTCTTGATGATGATGATGTTTCCTGCTTAATGCATTTTGAGCAGGACTAACTATCACATCATCATTTTCTTCTTCATGAATATCTGACAAAGTTTAGAAAAGACGGCAACTACAAAATGTATGCAATCAAGGGAGATATTATATTATTTTCTTTCACTTACACAAGTGTAGTCTTTACATTAAAATGTGTTCAAAATCCCGTTAATATCAGCGCATCTTAAACTGAACATGGTGCTAATAACACGATAATAGATTTTTTAGAAGAGTGTTTCAAGTTTCAACATTATTCCATTTTATGTGCCTTTCTCAACTCCCTCACACACATACACGCGACTCAAGTAGACTTGCTGGTGGTGGTGATGTTGTTATGTACCACATGCTCTTTTGTGTAGTAGCAAAACAGAACCATCGTTAAGGCTCTGTCTTTGTTCAAGTAAACTTTATAAACCTGGTACATATGCCATACACACGTATGCAAATGAACTTTCTTTTCATATAATGTTTTATATATATCCATTATACTGTCTGTTGAATACCATTTATGTTGCTGCAAAAAAAAAAATTCGTGCGTAAAGTGTTCTATTTCAGTTTTTTTTCATACAAGAAAAGTATACTAAAAGTTTTTTATTCGACATGTTTTTTTTTGCAACGGCGGCGGCTGAAGCAGCGTGCGTATTTATTAGACCGTATGATAAGTTGGCATAATAAATTTAATACGTTTTACTTTTAAACGCATAATTTGTACGTATACTACTTATATTACACATATGATTCTCTACTAACTGTTCTCTTTGCAACTTTCTTTTACGGCTCGTTGATTTCCCGCAAGGCAAAAACTGCACTGCTAGAAAAGTAAGTCTAAAAGAAGAAAAGAAGCAACAGAGGGTTTTTTCTCTCCTTTTGTTGGATAATATAATAATAATAAGTTGAAAAATTATATAATATTGAACATATTATATGCATGTTATATATAACTTATTGCTAGTGTCTTGAGCGGAAAACACGAAAAACAATAATTGTCTAGGATCTACGATCTTCGATGTGATGTATGTATTAATGTAATATACATGATATATAGGCAACGTATTTATGCATGTCTTATACATTTGTCTGCTTTCACATTGAATTTTCATTCCGAATTCTGGAGCCCTTTCTTTGTCCCTAATACTTTGGCATAACATTACGAAAAGTGCGGAGAGATTAATACATAATACCATATTATTATACAAAAAAAACTACTTGCAAAATGGTCCCTTTTGTTTACAGAGCACTTTACACAGTGTTGAACGCACATCCTAAAACTTTTCAC
>JAHZNC010001593.1:0-11412 GCA_027744095.1 Zhuqinia jingwanae
TAAGTCATGACAATAGTGGCCTCAGACCGGGCTGCCTTACAATAAAGGCCTTAGGCCTAAACTCACCGAAATGATTTATATATATTATGTAGTTGCGTCACACACACATACACACAAAACGACATAACAACAACATAACAACAACAAGCCATGGTACAGAGAGAAAGTTATGAAACGACCCAATACAAGTCGCGAGTCGCGACTGAAGAACGGAAAGGAACATACCAAAAACAAACAGGATACCTGCAAGTTCAGAAAAAAGAGTGAGATAAGTTGAGTGACTCTGTTGGTTGCTGGTGAAAGGAAAAAGCATGCAACACGTTATTCTCATTTGCCATGTCATCCTTTCTTTTCTTCTTGTCTTCTGTAGTTGAGACTTGTGTGTATTTCTATTCTATTATGGATTTTAAATATTCTATTATAAATATCCCCCTTTCTTCTGCATTACTATGGGTTTTACGTGTACGAATGAAGCTGCTCAACTAGGTTCCTCAATCATCCTCCTCATTTTCTCTATTTTGTATGCAAAGTAAGTTGTAATGGGTTTTTGTTATGCAATGTCGTGCAACAAGCTTTCAACAAAATGTCGTATTGTCGTATATTTCAGTAACAACTGGATTCACTTTACATAATATAATGACAGCATGTCCCGAATACAATGTCTATAAGGCTTCCTTGTACTTGTACATACTTTGTATTTACGATTTTTAGGGAAAAAATCGGATGCGTGTATGAATATAATGGTGGTGTGGAATGGAGTTTTGCATATGCAACAACACACCACTGAATTGATGATATGATGATATTATGTAGCACAAAAAACTACATCAAGTATATTTATAAACATTTTACTTACTCAACACATTTACGAACCCCCACCATCAGATAATACCTAATACATATTTCGAGAGAGACCTAGGTATATATCCTATCAACAGACTACCACACACACATTACATACACCAACGAGCCATCATCATCATCATCACCAAGTAGCCAGCAGCAAAAGACACTTCTAAATTACAATGCATGAACATGAGAAGGAGATGAGAAACATAATATTACACCCGATTTACCTATTCTTCCGCTCCGCTTTTAAATAAAAATGTTGTGTTGTTGGGAACCAACATCATCATCGTCAATAATAACACACACTCATACACATGTATAGACCATATAGACGACGAAAACCCTATGATGGTTGTGGTTAGCACTGATGGAATAGAAGAGGTTGGTGGTGAGGAGGATGATGGAATCAAGCAAAAGATTCACTAAACTGGAACGGAAAAACTCGTTTGCGAATTGGAACTGTGTGTGTGTGCGTGTGGTAAAGCGAATATAATATCTTTTCTTTCCATGCATAATAAAAATGAAGTATACAGATAGAGTAGAATGACGGTGTTATGTAGTTTATTGCTAGTGTACACCTTTACAACAAGTTTTTGATGGTTACACGTTTCTTTCTACTGATGCTCTGTGCATATTTTAATTGATTTTCTTCCATATATCTTTTGATAGTAGTAGTGGTAGAGGTGGCTGGGGATTTCGAATCATGGGCTTTTGTCCATCCATACTACTTTGTACTTGCTGGAATATAGAGAGGGTGAGAAGAGATGACGAGGCAATACCAGAAGGCGAGTAGTATGTGACATAACATGTTATTTTCAACTCAAGTCCTGATGTTGTGGTAAGATATTACAAGTAAACGCGAGACTTGAATTCAGGAGAAGCTCAGTTCAGTTGGCCAAGTGTAACGGGATTGACAAACTTTGACATTTAAGTAAAGGTCCATATATATATATAGTTTATAGTGCTTTCACACACGTCACGTATGAGAGAGAGAAAGAGAAAGTGAGTCTGAGAAAGAGAAGCAGGACACAGCATTCTCTCATCTTGTAAAAATTCTCCAGGTTTATTAGATGCAGACACACGACACGAAAAAGTGACGAAAAGTTGTGTATATGTAGTTGTGTATTGTCGATGGTGGTATGTTGCTGGTGGCTTGCTAGGAAGCAGCAACAGTTTCACTCTGCCTGTGCTTCAGGAAGGAAGCATTGATCCATACAGCGTGCACCGAAGAGAAAAAGGAAAGATTATGTCGTGCAGAAGGAGAAAGTTTCCTTGAATTAGATTATTGTTTTTTTTTAAGGAGAAAGACTTATCCAAGTCATTGTTCTCATTTATCACGACATTGCTTACTTTTAGAAGTAATTTGTACAGTAGTAGACTTGAAAAGAAGTGGTATAAACTTCTTTCCTTGGCTTTTGGCGACTTTTGTCGCCTTTTGTTTATTTTATACACAGGCATATTTTGTACTCTAGCAAGTTGATGGGAGAAGAGAAAGTGACCTGGTTCTAGGAAGAGGATTAGAAAGAACAGTCAACCACAAGCTTTTGTTTGTGATATTATAGTAGAAAGTTGTTCAGCATTTCCGGTGTTTTAGTTCTGACCAAATAAACAAAAGATATATATTCATGGAGAAGCTTGACGTTTCCATCCGTATGGCCACTCGAGATGATGTGGCAAGAATTTTGGAGATTTTTGAAACAACTGCGGCCACACAAACTCATGCCATACCGCTAGATTCTAGTCGGCATAAACTGACGCCAAATGGTGCTTAATTAATTAATTTAGGAAAAGTTTCGTTTTACATATAATGACTAAATAAAGTATCTTTCGTTGTATTTCCGTTGACAGGCCTAGATCGTGATGGGTTTGATACTAGGGACCGTGCAGCCTATTTCCAGGCTGTGATTGCCGAAACAAAGGATGTGCAACGCAATGGAAGAAAGCTTATTGTGGGGGCAGTGATGTACCACTTCAAGTATTCAACTTGGGTTGGTCAAGTGGTCCATTTGGGGAACATTGCTGTTGACTCCGCCTACCATAGAAAAGGTGTTGCAACAAAGCTTATGCAGTATATTGGCAAGGTATGTACAATACGTTTTAATTGAAATATATCTAATAATAATAATAATTGGGAAGGCAATGGTAATGAAGGGAAAGAGTAAAAATATGCCCACTATTTCTGTTAGATGGCCGTCGGGAACAAATTTTCTCGCGTCTCATTTGAAGTCAGCGAACGTAACGAAGCGGCAGTTAAATTATTTAGCAAACTTGGGGCCATAAATCTTACACGAGAAGAGGGTTGGTTTAACTATTCATTTTCTCCAGACGTTGCGGTGCAAATCTTACAATCGGTTCCCGAACCAGTTCCAGACGAAATTATCATACGTCGGACAGAACCTAAAGATTGCGCTTCCATTATAGCTTTCATAAAAGAACTGGCGGAATTTGAAAAAATGCCTGACGGACCTAAGCTTTCTGTTGCCGGTATAAATGATACATGATTTCAATCATTTAAATGTTTTTTACATAAAATAATAATGATTCCACATTTTTTTCGTATTGCTTATAGATTTGCAACGAGACGGATTTTACAAACTGTTCCCGCTTTACCTGTCCAATGTTGCTGAAAAAACAGACCCTGATACAGGTGACAAAAAAATTGTCGGATACTCCATTTATTTTCCAACTTACAGTCCGTATTATGGAAAAAGAATTCACCTTGAAGATATTTACGTCGCTCCCAATTACCGTTCTCGAGGTGTAGCAACCTCTCTATTTCATGCTATAGCAAAGGTAAGTCATATACAATATATATAGTAGCATCAGCACACATTTAATTATCCCGATTTAACGGAAATTTTGCTTACCTACTCTGATACATGTCCTATTCATGCAACACAACATCCTATTAGTAATTAATATTATAAATAATAATCGTTTGCACATGTAGTACACTACGGAGAATGGATTTTGGGGATTTACACTGGAGTGTCTAAATTGGAATATTACAGCGATGAAATTTTACGAAAAGCGAGGAGGAGAAAATGTCTCTAAAACTCAGGATCTACAATCCTTGCGGTTTTTTGACGATAATTTACTTGCACTTGGAAGCAAGTAATCTCTTGAAGCAGACGAAAGATGACCATTTATTGTATGTATCTTATAAATCATCAAATATGAATCAACATAAAGGGTATAAGAACCGAGATCTTTTTTCGGTTAGTTACATACCGGCATATGCCATGCCAAAGTATTCTAAAGTGAACAAATCCGAACCATGCGCACGCGATGTATACATAAAGCTTAATCGTTAAACGTTCTAACTTTTAAAAATGTTGAAAACAGGAACTCATTTACAGTTTTCATCTAAGTATCATTGCCATTTTGGTGTGCTAAACCAAATCATGCGATGCATATTTGTAGAACATATGCACATTCATTTAGTTTTTACTGTTATCGGTGGAAAGGAATATTAATTATTAATAAAACATATACCTAGATGCGTTTATGTGTTAAGCTAATTTACTATATATTATTCCAATTTACAATGAGCATCGTGCATGAAAATAAAGTACAAATTATCAAAAATGAACAAAAATTTCATTTTATAATACCATGAATTGTGATAGCCTGTTTATTTTCAATACATGCCATCCATTTAGCTATAATAGTATATATTATGTGTATATGACTATATGACATCTATAAATAGCCAAATATCCATCCACAATCTACTTCATGAATGGATTCATGTCTTTGTGTGATTACTATCACTGCACTGATCAGCTTAAAAGTAGGTAAAACTCCGAGTATGGGGCGAGTTGAAAAGTTAACGCTCCACAGAAATAACTACTCCACAACCCCATCCAAACTTTATTACTTTACACGCAAACATTATCCATGCAGTAATACTAGTAAGTAACAACGTGTGCTACATACCTAATATACATTGAAACTGGGAACACCTGATCGAGAAACGTGTGAAATCCAACAGCATACATCATTCCAAAAAAAATCATCTTTAATCCCGTGCTTACTTATGTTGTATTGTCTTTATGAAAGTGTTTAAATGTTTTATCCCATATAAACTGAAAAGATCACAAAAGTTCTAAAATCAAACTTAATTAGGCTGTACAATTGATAACGATGACACTTTCTAGTAGTGATGTAATTAATATTAGAGCTGCACTTGAAATAGATTGTGATGCGATAGTAAAGTTAATTAAAGATCTTGCAGTTTACGAAGGAATGCCGGATCAGGTAAAAATAACCGCTGAAGGTAAAAAAAACTGTTTTACAACCAATTTATTTTTGCTACTTTTAAATTTATTTGCAATATTGAATTCTTGAATAAACATTACACCTCGTTCTAAAGTAAAACTGTTAACACATCTCCGTTCTTCTTTCAGATTTAAGAAACGATGCCTTCCACGCAACCCCTCCATCCGTTTACATACTTGTAGCCGAGTTGACGCCCGTTGGTACCGACGAAGATTCTGCAATCCATAAAAAAATTGTTGGTTACGCACTTTATTACAAAACGTACTCAACATGGAATGGTCAAGCCCTCCATTTGGAAGATTTGTTTATTCAACCCGAACACAGGAGTAAAGGAGTAGGCGATAGCATAATGAAATACTTGGCGAAGGTACGAAATACTCCTTTTGGCTTACCAAAGCAGAGTAATACAAAATCAACAATAATAAGTAATATAAGCGTATTTTTGCAACTCTAAACATATTTTGTTAACTACAGCTCTCAAACAAAGAAAATTATCCAAGAATTTCATGGGAATGCATTAACTGGAATACGTCTGCTATACAATTTTATAAGAAATATGGAGCAGAAGACGTTACACTTAAAGATCATTGGCATTCTTACAGATTTGTGAACGAAACATTAAAAAAATTGGCATCATCGATTAATTAATAAAAACGTGTAAATTATGTATTGGAATATATGTTTTTGAATTTACCTGCTCACCTATTTTTCCGTCACAGAATCATCACATTCTCTAGTTTTGATTTTTTTGAAACCATCTTTTTTGTCATCATCTTTAACAGACTTATCCGGGTCACCACATATATTGCTGAAGTCAAAGTTTGGTATTGGTGGTGTCGATTGGGGTTGGGTACTTGAAAAATTGAACATACTTGTCACGTTACTTGTTCCACCCTGAACTCCTCCAAAATTGGTAGCGAAACGTATGGCTCCAAATGGATTTCCTGACGATTGATTGGCAGACTTGTGCTAAAAATCAGAAAATGAGTTTTCATCTCGCTGAATTATTCCTATTTTCAATGCGCTAAGCAGTATAAATTTGAACGTACCTTTCTCTTTGCCGTAAGGATTTTGCGATCTTTTAATTGATCTTCACTTGCTTTAATAAATTCACCTTTCTCCTCTGGTTCATCCTCTTGGTCCCAATTATCATGATTCAAGTCTTTATCTGGTCTTCTTTTCGTTGGCTGTGGGGCTTGCCTTTGTCTGCATATTTCTGGCGCGACATCCTCTTTCCCCGCTTCTTTATCATTTCCAACAACTGTGTTGTCTGAGTCTGCATTAACTGCGTATGTATTAAATCATTGAAAATCATTAAAGAGATATTAAAGTATCTCGTCGCAAATAGAAATACAGTTTGTCATCAATCAACATCTTCACAAACCTTTGTCCGCGTCAGTTATAACTACGTCTCCTTCGCCAACAACAGAAGCTTTATCGTCAATATCTGCAGAAATAGCCAAATTTGATTTACCGGACGCCAACTGATCGGTCTTGCTTGTTTTTTCATGACTGGTGATATCTGCTGTATCTCCACAATCGTAATCTTCATTAACTTCGCTAGCATTGGAGGAAGAATCGTTGTCTTCACTGGAAGCAGCCATTCCGCAGTTTTAGTTTTCTTTAGCACTGTTTTAATCAAACCTAATAAAACAATTCGTAATGACAATTTAAGCAAAATATTAAAAAGTTTGTCAACTTTAAATTTATTAGTACAGTACACCACAATGCTTTACACATGATGACAGCTTCGTAAAATATTACCTATTTATTTCCACAAGCATTAAACCGGGTTTTTGTCAGCTTCCCTCTGAAGAACTGTGGAAATTGCTTCGCTTTGCATGCACATTACTAGTATATGTATGCATCAAAATCACAACAAGAACATCTGACAATTCACCGCACCAGTGAAGTGGACTACTACTTCTAGTAAATGTTTACATTCACTCACAACAACAGCCCATTTGATCCTGAAATATGAAAACAGCATATACGCTAGACGCCACGTGAATACGTGAAATGAACTTATTACTAGGATGATGAAATTTTGCGAATAGTTTAAACCGTGGTTTACAATTGCCCGTGCCGTGTCGAAAATTTTGAAACTAAAAAAAATATAATTAAAACTTGCCATTTTTTTGTGGATAAAAGTAACATCCCCACTCCCCACAATGGTATTTATGTGCCAGAAGGATTCCTTCCTAACAGAGGTCAATTTAAAAATTATAACTTTTTATAACATACTATATAAGGTTACTGAAGGGTAGCTGCAGTTACAATTTGCAATCTTGCAATTCACATTTTGTACTTTCATTTGCGTGTTGACGTTGACAGCTTGAATCCCAGGTAGTCTCTTGTGACATTATTGACCTATCTTCATTAGAGCTGAGGGATGCTGGAGTAGAAATAGGAAAAAACTTGAACACTGGTATTTTAAGAGTAGTCTTAGAGGACACAATCTTGTTTCCAGAAGGGGGTGGACAGGTATATAAAAAGCTATTTATTTATTTTATTTTCAATTCAATTGTTTATATAACATAACAAACGATGAAACAGTATATACTTAAAAATAGATATGCATAGATAAATATATTAATAATAATCATATTAAATTATAAATAGAGTAAACTAATCTTACATTGTTTGCGAACATTTGTAGCCCGATGACAGAGGAACTATAAATGGAAAAGAAGTTGTTCGAAGTGTTCGTAAAGGAACGCAAGCAATACATTACGTCATTGGTGAATCCTCTTCCACGAGCGTCAACGCTCAAGAAAATGAGCATACTATTTTCAAACCTGGAGAAAAAGTTAAAGCCGTAATTGACTGGAAAAGACGTTTCGATCATATGCAACAACACTCAGGTATATTTATTTTTTACACAACCTACATTTTAGAGTATGTATTGATCTACTTCCTTTTCATTTTCAACTTTTTACAAATGGCACAAACTAAAGCCTGATATTATTATGAACATACATGATGACATTTGCAGCGTTCAGCAAAATTTGTATTTGGCTAAAATAAAATTTTGTCGTGTACATCATAACATAATCACAAGTATCATCCTTCAAAATATTGTCGTGCAAGAAGTAGGAACATAGTCGACTACCATGCAGCTTTTACTTCTTTACACTGCGCTGTATGTCAATTTTTGTAGGGAATTATCTTGTCAATTGATTACCCTCGTTGCATTATTCAGTCAATAATGAAGTGCTATTAGTGGCCGTATGTATATCGTTTTTAATTCAATGCTGAGTTAACATCTCGTCTTTTATACGTAGGTCAGCACCTGATAACAGCAATCGCAGATTCCCTTTATGGATTTCAGACAACTTCATGGTGGCTTGGCTCCGAAGAGTCTAACATTGAATTGGGTAAAAAATAAAACCCTGCATACTCCCTACCTAAAAATAACTTAATTAATTAAAAGAATACTATGTATGTAGACGTATGTACTTTTTGATTTACGACAGACATTAAGGATATATCAGCAGAACAGATTTTAAAGATTGAAGCGGAAGTTAATGCGAAAATTCGACAAGCATTACCCGTGTCCATAGATGTAGTTGAATTGGATGACCCCAAGCTTAAATGTGTAACTACTTTTCTCCAATAATTAAGAAATAAGCCGGGTTGTGGTTACAGAGTGGATTGAATGATTGTTACTCTGATATTTGGTTTTAGGCGCGAGGAAGAAGTCTTCCGTCAGACGTAAATAATTTGACATTTGCATTGTGGTGATTTATGTTTGATTATAAATCTTGAGTTTTTAATTATTGTATATTTTCAGATGATTAAATTGCTTCAAGTTATAAAAAAGAAAGGGAAGTGTTTGCTACACTTCTTATGTGGAAACAGAGTCATTGAACGTTTTGATCAACAATTCGAAAGAGAACAGCGTTTGATGGGAATCTTGAAGTACGTTGCAAAATGCAAAAATGATAACACTATACATTCATATATAATAAAGCGTGCCAGAGCTAGAGTAATGAAAAAAGGAGTGATGCATTAAAGGAATTGTTGATTATATGTATATAAACATACATACATAACATGCCTCTATATTTAATGTACTTTTAGATCAAATCCATCCGAGTTTCCAAATGCAGCCGACAAACTAAATGTAGCTTTAAAAAGTGTTCGAAAGGTTAAGGCTAATTTCTCCTTCTCTTATTGAATGAACAAATTATGATTATGCATAGAAAATATAATTTTTTTTTTGGTTTTGTAGAGTTGTCTAGTTCTCAGTAAAGATTTAGCTGCACTTGAAGCGAAAAAATTCACTGAAATGAAAGACATGCCAAAGTTTTGGACATACCACAGGGACAATGTAGATCTTGATTTTGGAAATGCTCTTCTTAGAGAAATCGGAAACCCGGTAACAATCGCTATTTTTTGGGTTCATTTATACTATTTCTGTGTTTCGTATTTTTGTTATGCAAGGTTCTGAACGACGACGGCATCCATGTATGTACTTCATAGGTCATAGATGCTTTCGTCGTTCAGAACCTTGATATTATGCATCTACGCATGAATTACTAAAATCTATTTTTTTTAAAGAAACGTACAGTGGTCTTGATTACCATTAAAACAGAGGGCTCCACGGGCCATATGATGGTTGTTGGAGCTAACTTGGACCAGAAAAAATTGACTAACCTCGGTGATAGTTTATGCGAAGTATTAGACGGTAAAGGTAACGTTCGAGGAACATTGTATCAAGCGAAGGTTAATAAAATCAATAATGTAAAAAAGGCAGTGCGATTAGCTGAGGACATTGTCGATACATACCTGGATGACCAACATGAACCCGAGAAATAGCGATACTTTTGTATAAGAAGCACATTTTGAAAATAAGTAAATCGTAATTTAAAGCAATTTTTCACGAAAGTAATATGAATTAATTGATGTTATTTATTCATTGTGTTACATATTTCCCTTGTAGTAAATACAGTAATATACGACTTTGCCAGTTACATACATATTATAATAAAACTTTAACAAAATCTTTGTCACATGAAGCTCATCGCATAAAAATACAAGTCAAGTGGGGTGATGTGCAAAAGGAAAAATCCTTTTTCTTCTTTGGACTGAACCGTCCGCTATCAGCTGTCATCGAGTATATAAACCAGCTATTTTATCAGATAGGAATAACATTTTGCAGTACCCTCATAATGGCGTTTAACTGATGAAATTCGTGTTCAGTGCAAAAATACACGCGTACCCCAATTTACCGCAATTACGCAATAAAAAATATACTGATTGATGATGGTGATAATGATGACTATGCGTATAACTGATGAAATTCGTGTTCAGTGCAAAAATACACGCGTACCCCAATTTACCGCAATTACGCAATAAAAAATATACTGATTGATGATGGTGATAGATAATGATGACTATGCGTACAAATTACAAGTACGTTTAAGAATAGTAACATGGTGCTGACAACAAAACAAGTTATAAAGAACCATAACCGTTTTCATCAAGCGATCTGGCCCAACTTTGTCGCTTAATATGAAACTGTTCTGCTATTACCGTGTTGGTAAAATTAAGCTATTTTATAAATTCACTCATCCTCTATCACATATCTTCAACGCTTCAACACGGTAATAGCAGAACAGCGTCAAATCTGACGCTGAAAATGTGTATTTTTACGTGTAAAAGTGCACGTAACTAAGCATTTACGNGGTAAAATTAAGCTATTTTATAAATTCACTCATCCTCTATCACATATCTTCAACGCTTCAACACGGTAATAGCAGAACAGCGTCAAATCTGACGCTGAAAATGTGTATTTTTACGTGTAAAAGTGCACGTAACTAAGCATTTACGGTCACCAACATGCACTCTCCAAGGTAAAAAAATGCATGAAGGTTAAGTAGCTTTCGAAATATCAGCGCGCTTTTTCAAATGGAATGTCATCTGTCCTTGCCGGCTATGATTTTTTACTTTGTTCTGCTTGTTATGATTTATAATATTCAACAAATCAAACAAGTCAGATCATTTAATGGAGAGAGAATTTATGTGAGAGATCATATAATTGCGAGAATTTAAGTGAGAGATCATATAATTGCGAGAATTTAAGTGAGATCATATAATTGCGAGAATTTAAGTGAGCAGATAAGGGGCAGCGCGAGAAATTGATTTGGAATTGAATCAGCATTGGAATCATTTAAAAAGGTAACTAACTATAATTTTTCGATAATTAATAATAATAAATGTTTTTATAATTAATGACATATACATTAGCATCAATACATACATTTACGCCTGACTGAC
>JAHZNC010001594.1:0-10424 GCA_027744095.1 Zhuqinia jingwanae
AGGTTCTTTTCTCTCTCTCTCTCTCTGAATGTGTGTAATAATAAGGTAATATGTATTTTTTTCTGAAACTTTTTTTTTGAATTTGATTAGAAGAAGAATCCAATAATAATAATAATAAGAGTCCCTGGTTGAATTGAAGCTTAGCTTGGTTCAGAGAGTACCAGGAAGAATCCCACGATACTATTTACTGAACAGAGTGAGCACACAAACTACAAAAGGCTATCATTATTATTTAAGATTTTTGCAAGAAGCTTATGAGTTTCATCATCATCAACATCATCTCGGAATGGAATAACGTGACAGAAGAAAAATACAGCAGAATAATATTATTTTATATTACAACAAGTTGTTTTTATGTATGTATATGTTTGTGTGTGATGTGATGTGATCATCATCATCATCAGCAGCAGCAATAGCATCAGCTCAGCATCATCGATATCTCTATCTCGTCGTCTTCTTCTTCTTCCTTCGCATTTTTCATATTTATTTATGTATTTTGTTATTTGATCATTTGATATTTTTTTCGCACAGCATTCCAGCTGGTAGTCGTCATCATCAATTTTTAATACGTCTGTGTGTATGTGCGCGCGCATAATGTACATACATACATACCTACTTCTATTACTACTCTGCTTACTACACACAAACAACAAGAGGATTTTTTTTTCAACTTGACTTGAAGCTTCAAAGATTAGAACTTTTTTTCTTGCTCTTTTTTAAGCTGAAACATGTACGACGAAAAAAAGAAATGTTGATGATGGTGATATAATGGCATTTATTTATTTTATATATTTTTTGTTTTTTTTATATATTCTTCTTCTGTGTAATTCTTTCGAAGTGGTTGTGGTAATGGTCAATGAACATTTGAAGAACATTTCAAAGGTATGCGAGTTTTAAGAGAGAGAGATGAAAAAACGTATTGAACAAAGTTATAAAACGATTTTCTTGAGAGAGAAAAATAAAAAAGAGGTGAATTGATTCTCTGCTTAATCTCGCTACATGCCATAACCATACCACACAATAATATCAAACAAGCTTATTGCCAGCAGGTAGGCACAATATTGCAATTCATACCGAAATTCCGATACTGATGATGATCAAGCATGATCACTACAACCACCAATATCATGATACCTATCTCATCATCATTTCTTTTTTCATCATCATCATCAACATCAGCAGCAGGTTCTTTTTTCCTTTTCGTTGATCCATCCTTTTAAAGAAGAATGATGAAATGCTTACATGGTCAATTTCGAGAAAAAGAAAGAAAAAAAATCTGAATAAAATTTATTCATAATCAAATTTACTGTATTATTGTTTTGTTTTTTTCTTAAGAAATGACTACACAGGACAGAGTCATGATATTATGCATATCAATGTATATACATACAACATACTTATATTAGCTGGCCATGTTAACACGTATTATGCAAAATAAGACTATCTCATCCTTGCCATCTCTCTTTCTGTCTCTCTCTCTCTCTTTTCTCAAGAAATTATCTCCACAGGGAAAAAAGTATAGATTGCATTCATGTACCATTCTTCTATCATAAATAATAATAATAAATAAAATTTCCATTTGATTTTAACCGCAAAATTATTCTATTCTCCGATCTTTTACAGATCAGAAAAGAAAAAGCCGGTCAGAAAGTGAACTGTACAAAAAGAGGACACTATATAGCACGGCGCCTATATACATACCTACACATACGTATCGAGAACACTGTACCACAGCAAGCCTAATAACAATCGAATATCACCATTTCAAATTAAATAAATGTATATATTTTTTTTGTATTTTAAAAATATTACATTCAAAAATTTGAACAGGTGGAAGATACTTTTCTTCATGCCATGTAATGTAGATCCGATCAACATCAAACTACAACGCCGGTCAAGATAACAATGATCATCATTTGGTTTCGGTAAGGTGAAGATCATGAGCTCGTAAGCCCAAAAAAATAACGGAATTTGTTGGAGTCGACTGGCGCGGTAAACTGCAGGTTCTTTCTGCCGGTACCATTCTCTCTCTCTCTCTCATACATTTTTTATCTCTTTCCCCATAAATAATCCCAAAATTACTACGTAATGGGCGCATGGAATCGATGAACATGCGCCCGTCTTTTTCTCTCTAATCGAACATAACAATGTATATTATTATTATTATTATTATTTTATATGGAAATGGAATGTTATAATATATCATCATAATAATGTATACTTTTATATGACAGTAAAATGGTGGGGAAACTGTTCAATAGTGATTATTAGAAAATGACGAAGAGAACTAGATAGAGAGAGAGAGAGAGAGGTAGAATCTTGGTTCTCTCCATTATATTCTGTTCGCATCCATTCACTAGTCCACCAAAAGCAGCAGCATTTTCAGTGGGAGCTGAGCACTCTACCGTTTTTATTGTTTTAAAGGCGGAAAAAGGGAGAGAAAATCTTTCTCAATAAAATGCCATATTACACACAGACATACCCTCACACGCATAGCATTATATTCTCCAAGAGGAAAACACCCAGAAAAAAATATCTTTCTTCTTTCTGCTAGAAGCCTTGTAGATACCTAACTACCTATACCTACCTTTCCTATATACAATGTTCAAAACGTTTTCATTCCATTTCATTTTACTAGAGTGTCGACTACTCTACTCTGCCTGTAGGCTTTTTTTTAACGGAATTCTATTCTCTAGTTTCTTCTCCCTTCCCATTACTGGTGCTGCTGTGGCTGCCGTGCTTGGAGCGACCATAACATTACAAACAAACCAGAGAGAGAGAGTCAGTGAAAATGCACGGTAAATCACACTATCAGTTTTTTCCCTTGTTTCTAATGAAAAGTAAGTATTTCACGCAGGAGTCCAACCACGACCAAGACCAGGTTTCAAGGAATAAGGCGAGGTTCCATCTCTCTCTCTCTCTCTCTTTCCATAATATGAGGATGTTCAAGCAAGTTATCTGTGTTTCTCTCTGTGTGTGTGTGTGCGAGGAACAACAAAAAAGGAATGGAATGCAGATGCACATAAACAATACATGTTCCAATGTATTCCTGTATAATCATCATTTTACCGGAATGGAATCTCACAATCAAACCAAAAGACATCACCACCACCACCACCAGAGCTCTATGAACACCAAAGAAAGATAAAATATTTTCTTGTGTTCACCAAAAAAAGAAAATTAAATGGATGTTATCCATACAACTACTATCTTCAATATTTTTATTATTATTCCTCAGAAGAAGAAAAAAAGATTTTTTTGATGGTATCATCATGGTCATCATCATCATGTGTGTGTGTGTGGAGTAAAGAGTCTATAATAAAATATTATCTAAAGAAAATGTAATTGCTCTCCTCCTGCTTTTCTGTTATTGTACATGTGTGTGTGTTTGTATACGTTTGCCCTTTATAACACTGTCGCTGTCATCCATCACATCGAATTAAATCCAGCCGGTGGTGGTGTTGTTGGTAAGGCAGCAGTGTGCAATGTGATTGTAGTAGTCAGTGAGTATATTTGTGTGTGTGTGTGTGTGTGCAGTTGCCGTTATCATTATTCCTTTTAACAGCCAAAAAAATAATAATAATTCCACAATCTTCTTCATTGGCGTTTGGCATGCTTTACCCACATAAAAAAAATACTCACACACATAAGCTTGCAATCAGATGTATATGAAGACAAGACAAGACAACACACACAAAAAATAAGACAGACAGCATAATAATATCATATATTTATATGACCATAATGTACATATGCATGTACATATGAACATAACAGCACAATTATTGTACATATTTTTTTGCGGATTTCTCCTTCTTTGCAGTGCTTTGGAGAAGAAAAAAATGTGGATAGTACATATATGTTGTGTCTACTACTACCACTACCACTAATCTCGTAATAGCGCACTTACTCATCACCCACGACCATCATCATCATGAAAATCATAATTTTTGTATGGCATCATGGCATGATTTTTCACGATGATCATCATCATAATATCATATCATCAACATTCAACCTTGGCCTGGCCTGCTAAAAATGGCCATTATATACTTGACGGAAAAAAATAACATTATATTTGTAGTACTAGTAATTTGTACAGCACTGTGTACTGCATGTATAGATGATTTTCTTGAGTGAGAGCAAAGAGCAGAGACCAATCTCTTCTCTCACTCTTTTGCTTGCTCTAGACTAAATAGAGAATAAAGAGTCCTGTGGCCTGATGCAAAGTTATTGTAATGATGCCATAATAATCCACTCTACTCAACTCACTCTTCTCTCTTGCAAAAGACCAGAGAGACCAAAAGCCTGTCTTATGAATGTATATATATATATATTTCTTCCTACTTTACTTTTTTTTACTCTATTGGCTCTCTTTTCTCTCTGTCTCTAGTTATTATTATTACTATTATTATTATCCTCATCATATGTACTTGTTGTAGTAATGTCATATGATGGTCATCATAATCATGATGATGGCTCTCTCTCTCTCTTGCTCTCATCATCATCCTCTTATTATTATTATGTTTGGTGCCCACTTAAGTCAAGTGCTTTAACTTGACACATGTGTACAAAGAGCTACACAGACGAAAGAAGAAGAAAAAAATCTGTACTTTTTTCTGATTCTCTCTGTGTCTGTCTGTCTCTGTTGCCGTTGTCGTACACCTTCATCTTTACCGACCATACTACGTTCTACTGGTGCTGCTGTTGTTGTTGTTGTTTTTGAATGGAGTTGGATTTACTTTTTTCTGATTCTCTCTGTGTCTGTCTGTCTCTGTTGCCGTTGTCGTACACCTTCATCTTTACCGACCATACTACGTTCTACTGGTGCTGCTGTTGTTGTTGTTGTTGTTTTTGAATGGAGTTGGATTTTACTTTAGATCCATCCATAAAAATAATACATACATACCCCAACATTCTATAGTCTACATTCTACATATTATACTGAGACATAATAAAAGTCGGGTTACTTTTCTTCTTCATCATCCTCATCGTAGCAACGATAATAATCATAATGAATCTTGTGTTGTTGCTAATCCCTCTCGGAAATTACATCCACTTACACCACCGCTATATATAATACAACAGCAGTAGCAACAACAACAACAACAGTAATTACTACACTTCTACTAGAAAAAAAATTCTGACTGACTTTGCTCATCTTTTTATCTTCTCCAACTAAAAAAGTCTCATTCTCTCTCTCTCTCTCTGCAATAATAACCTTTTTTAGTAATGATTATAGCAAAAAAAGGAGAAAACTATGTTTGAGGCAATTATATATGTATATACCTACGTATTGTACACAGCACACACTCAAATAATAATCATAACGAAACAAGAAAAAAAAACAACAAGAATGTTGGACAAAAAACAAAATTACTTTTTTTCCTCTCTCTCTCTCACTATTCCTCCATGCATTCATGCATGCTTTTGAGTTTATGAGTTTGCGTGCCTGGTTTCGGGGTAAAAAATAATTAGCATGAATTTATTCTTCCCTGCTGTTCCCCCCGCACTTGTTTTATTATTATTTAGTTTTGATTATTATTATTATTATTCATGAAGAAAAAAAATGAAAAAGAAGAAGAAAAGAAAAATAATAATAATTCGGGAATTTTGTGTAGGTACATCAATTTTACATCATCAGACGACACATTATTATCATCCTCTTTCTTTCTTTTTTGTTGCAAAAAAATGAATCCCGGCACAGAAAAAAACAGGTATTCGTAATATTCATTTGCTATACATATATCTCCTACTTCTTCTTCTCCTTCTTCTCCTTCTTTCTACCTACGCTTCTGTTGTTATCTGTGTCTGTGTAGCTGTATAATAACATATTATGCACTTAAGTAAACCAAACTCTCAACTTTCAGCTCTTTTCAACTCATCATCATTATCTACATATATTTTTTTATTGTAGCTTCACGACAATGCAATCTAACAATGGGCAAACAATGTATTATTAAAATGCAATCTAATAATAATAAAATAGGTACATGTTATAATATACTGTTGTTGTAAATATGATGATGATGACTGACACTTTACAAATAAAAAATTTCCTATAGTATAACATACAAAATGGCATACTAGACTTTAATATATAGGCACTCTGTGCACTTCTTTTTTGTTTCTCACCAAAAACCCCAAAAAAAATTATCTCTCTTTCTGACTCTCTATGTAATGTTTACAGTTTTACATTTTATTATTATTACTTCACAAAAAAAAATATATTTTTTTACACATTTACAAACACACATACATTATTTGTTATGTTGATAATGAAGATGAATCATTCATAATAATGCATTATACAAGTAGGATTGCATTAATGTGGTGTGTGGAGGATATATTCAAATATATATAGTCCCGAAAACGAAACCCTAACCCTTTTTTTGCCAATCTAAAAAATGGATAATATTATGTATAAATTTTGATGTTTTGATGATGATGATGATGAGGATGATGAGAGGATGAAATAATGTATTTATACAGCAGGTTCCTCTAGTTTTGTTGTGCGCTTTATTTGGTACGTTCCCCTTTTTGTAGAACTGTATAATGTAAACTATCACATCATCATCATCATCATCAACAACAACAACATAATAGGGTAAGTGTATAATGTAATAATGCATTATACACAGATGATTTGATGACGATGAACTCTACGAGAATAAAAATATTCACATCGCACCACCATCATCATCATCATTTTTTTGTTCTCTAGTGTAACCCTTTTTGTTATTAGACCTTTTTTTCTAAATGCATTTCAAGCTTTGTTATTTATTTATAAATATTTAATAACAATATTTTTTAAACCAACTTGTTGTTGTAGTTAAAAAACGAAAAAGGATTAGTAGTGCATTTGGACAGGCAGGTGAACTGCATACTAAAATGGAGGTTCTTCCACTTATGACTTGGGTAAAACAATGAAGAAGAAGAAAAAAAAATGTTACGTGTATAATAATAATACATTAACAACCTTATTATCTATTTTTAAGAGAGCTGCTGCACTGCATTCTTCTTCTAAAAAAGCCATATATATTTTTATTTAAGAAAAAAAAAGAGCTGTGGGGCTGAAAAGAAATATTTCTTACCTGTTTAGTACATTAGGTATATAGATGTATACACAATCGCATAAGCACCATCATCCATGTCATTTGAAAGATATTTTTTTTGTGTGGGTTTTGTATTTTTATCTGCTGCTGCTGCATTGTTGCTCCTGCGCAGCAAAAATAAAAATGAGAGGCATCTTTATTTTCTTCCGAAAGTATATTTGCAACCGCGGTTCTCTTTTTTCACAAGTCACCTGTAAAAAAACACAAGAAAAAAATATTGTCCGCTTAGTATTATTATTATTATCATTTTTTTATATATGGCAGCTGCTGTGCAGCCTTATTCGGAGTTGTAATAATAATAATTATTATTAAACCGCAAAAAGAAACATTTCATGTAATGCGAGTAAAAAAACCGTGCACTGCACAGAACACGGTTTAAAAATATCAAGAAGAAAAAAAAGTTATTTTTTTTGAGCCGAGCCATGCCATAATTACGTATATCCATATCCGTCCTTCCAAAAATAATAATCATATCACATCCATCGCTTAACATCATTTTATATTTTTAAAGAAAAAAAGTTATTTTTTTGAGCCGAGCCATGCCATAATTACGTATATCCATATCCGTCCTTCCAAAAATAATAATCATATCACATCCATCGCTTAACATCATTTTATATTTTTAAAAGGCAGAGAAAGAGAGAGAGAGAGAGAGAGAGAGAGCTGCATGTTTAGGTAGACGATGTTGATAAAGAAGTAGTAGAAGAAGAATAAGACGACGACGACGTAGAAAAAAGACAAGAACTCTAAAAGTTGCAGCATAGCACACACCGAGAAAAAAAAAGATGTTACGTTACAAGAATGGAAATAGGAATGCAGGCCATTGTAGAAGAAGAAGAAGAAGAAACAAGTGTGTATATACCTGGCTTGATAGCACACAGCTCTCTTCTTAAAAAAAATGCTTTGCTGTTATTATTATTGACCAAATTTGGGAAGAATGTACCTGTCTGGCTGCATATTATACCAAAAGCACACACACACACTCACTCCATATTATATAATAATAATAATAATAACAAAAAAAGTCGTTCCCATTTTACCAAGTAATACTACCAGAATTCCTAGTATTTTTTAAGGCTATCTTTTTCAGAACAGAAAAAAAAATTAAAAAGAAGACCGAGACACTGTAAATGAGCTTAGCAGACACAAGACAAGGTTTTTTAAAAACACCCATGTTCCATTATTATACTTATGTATCTACATACCTTACATACATATGAATGTATGTAGTGGGCATATATGAATATATTCTTTTCACTTTAAAAAATTATGAAATGAATATATGATGTCGTAGTAGTAAAAGGGGATAAATGAGCTTGCCTGAGCATGAGCACCGCTTACTATATACTACACGTAAACTTTTTTGAGTGAGTTTTTTTCTTCTACTTCTCCTATCCTCTTGACAGACAGTAAGACGAGACCATAACAAAAATAAAAGAATAGGGTACCTACCTACCTGAAAAAATGTTCCAAAAAAAATGACTTGTACGCTATATAGCTTTTTTTCTTGCTATGATCATCTCTCTCTCTCTCTCTCATTTTTTTTACGTTCATTAGAAAGATAGGGAGAGAGATGCCGTCGTCGTACCGCAGTAAAATAATGGATAGCATTTTTGGGAAGACACAGAGAGAGAAAAGATGAAAATTATTATTATGACGAGGATGGTAATAATATCTTTCCTTAGCTTCTATGACTCACGCTCTCAAACAAACGTTGTACAGACGACGCATTCTAATTTTTCTCTTCATTTTTAAAAGAAAATCTGTCAGCAAAAAAAAATGCATACAACAAAGTATATAATAATGTACGTATAGTTAGGTATACAGAGAAAGATTTTATATGAAAGTATGGTTTATATATTTGCTGCATTATGGGCTGGTATAAAACATACATTTAAAAGAAAAATGTGTTTAAAAATTTTGAAGTAGAGTGCACGAGAGAGGATATCTGGTCTTCTTCTGCGTATACAATAATTAACTCATGATGAAGAGGATGACCAGCAAAAAAAAATTCATTGAAAAAAATGAAGAAGATAAAGATAACATGGATGTTTGCTTGGTTCATGTTTAGTATAGTTAGGTATACAGAGAAAGATTTTATATGAAAGTATGGTTTATATATTTGCTGCATTATGGGCTGGTATAAAACACACATTTAAAAGAAAAATCTGTTTAAAAATTTTGAAGTAGAGTGCACGAGAGAGGATATCTGGTCTTCTTCTGCGTGTACAATAATTAACTAATGATGAAGAGGATGACCAGCAAAAAAAAATTCATTGAAAAAAATGAAGAAGATAAAGATAACATGGATGTTTGCTTGGTTCATGTTTTATTCCCTTCACATGTCCATCATCACATGCTCCTTAAAATGCAAAGTCTGCGCCTGCTTAAATTTTTTTTGCACGTACATATGTACTCATCTTGTAATGTAGGTGCTGCATAGTATGTATTAATAAACATGTTGATACCCAGTCAAGAGGCGTCAAACGCAAAAAATAAATAAAAATATATGAAATAAAGTGTGAAGATTATAATAAAGTGTTAAGCTGAAATTTGAATACGAATAATAAATATCATCATCATCTTTCTTCTTCTTCTTTTTGGATGAAGACAAACCAGTACATTTTTTTTAAGCTGAATTTTTCCTCATATTATCGTATAATGTACTTTGTACAGTTGACTTATTACAATAATAATAAGATATCTTGTATGATCATCCAGCAAGGGCGCACAGAGAGAAACAGCAACATTGATGATGATGATGATGGCTGATATGGTACAACTTAATTTTCCATTTATGCCATATATCACATCTCACATCACATAATCATATCATATGCCACAGTTCAGTGGAAATGTATACTACACCACTACCACTACCGCCAGTAGCGTTACGTCATCTTTAAAAAAAAGACCCACGATGGCGTATGATGATGAGGATGATGCATACCTACATAATTGGTAGGTACATACATACACATACACAACATTTTTCATCATCATTCATCCTTTTAAAAAAGACGGATCTAGTGAGAATGTGGAAACGTATTTAGCAGTTTTACACGAAGAAAAAACACACTGTGTATTCATTTTCTTTCTTTCACGTCGTCCTCCCTAAAAAAAATATATCATAAAATCTCCTTCTTCTTGTCTACTGCTGCTTTTTTAGAAGACTATCCGTCGCATATTATTATCCAACCAAAAAATACGTAAAAATGGATTTTTTGATACATCCTGTGTATAAAAAAAGCATCATCCATACAACAAGCTTTTACTGCACACATAGCGATGAGGATGATGAGGATGATA
>JAHZNC010001595.1:0-10632 GCA_027744095.1 Zhuqinia jingwanae
TTTTCGTCCCCAGCAAATCGTTTCCATGCACTTTGACTGACCTTATATAAGCATCGATATAATATGTAATTCATGGATGCTTTTATTCGTATCGAGGACCTTGGCAGTTGCTTTGGTATATTGTTGATATTGCGATATTTTGAGGGATTGATTAAAATGATTTAAAAAATATATTATATGAAATTCTCTGATTTGAATTTATATTTTTGCTAATCACGAGCCATCCATAGTTAGATTTTTCTAGATTGATGTTATCGGGTTCATTTAAATTCTAAAGCATTTTTCATGATGGAGATTTCTCGTGGGGAAATAACCAAAACTGTCTACACCCTTGTAACTCAATTGATATAGACTATTAAAACCATTAATTTATATTTTTACTTTTTAAAATTCATGAGTATCAAAACAACCCTACTATTTAACAGATCCGAGAACAGAAACATGCGGAAGCGATTGAAATTCTGGAACAATTACTGGAGATGCAACCCTTTGTAATAAATTATTCAAATGGTCATTATCTATCATATGGTTTTAGATGTATTTTACAAAAAGGGATAATATAATAATGACGACTTGCAGAGTCGTGCTGCGTTATCTCTGCTTGCTCATTGCTACTTTTACCTTCAAGAGTTTGGAGACTGCGCTTATGCTTACGAGCGTCTGGTAAAGCTTTATCCGGAAGTACCGGAGTACCGACTTCACCTTGTCCAGTCCCTCTACAACGCAACTCTTTACGAGCAAGCCTTGGAGGCATGTAAGTTTCCTGCTGGAGAATGGGATTCTGACTCATCATCCCCTCTGGATCCCGAGCTACGTGAGCAATTCACGAAATTAAAGGCTGCTGTTCAATATTGCTGCGATGAAACTGCGGACGCCAAATGTCTCCTGGAAAACTGTTCCCAGTTTGACCCCGACACAGGGATTAATCGGGGATGTATCGAGTACAAGAACGGAAACTTTCTAGAGGCCCAGCAGCACTTTGAGATGGCAGCCAAAAGTATGGGATTTGAACCAAGACTCTGGTATAATAGGGCGGTGACGGCTTATCGACTTTTGGACATTCCAAGTGCAGCCCATTTTGTGGGAGAAATCATCCAATATGGGGTTATGGAGTATCCCCAACTTGGCGTTTGTTCCGTGTCCGATGGATGGGATGGCATTGCAAGTGTGGGAAATACAAGATTACTTCATGAGTCTGCACTGGTGGAAGCGTTGAATTTGAAGGCAGCTATAGAATATGATCTTGGAAAATGTGAGAGAATGTTTCTTTTTTAAATCAAGCGTGACGGAAAATATACATACATGTATACAAAAATTGTAAAAGTTGTTTTCACCATAAAAAAAGTTGAAAGCTCAAAGAAAAGCATGCTGGACCTTCCTCCAAGAAATGAAGATGAACTGGATGCAATATCCCTGCATAACAATGCCATCCTCAATATCAAACCAAATCCACTGGAAACTTTAAAAAAGTTACGATATTTACTGGAACAGGATACTTTTCCACCGGAAACGTTACAGAATTTATTGATTATCTACTCGCGTTATGAACAATGTGATTTAATGGCTGACTTGTTGGCTGTTTATGAACAGTATAAAGACAAGTACTTAAGTCCAGTAAGCTCATATCATATTCAAGAGAAAAGTTCTTTTTTAATTAGATAAAATCTATAAAAATAAATTAAATAATTATGTTATAGTTTTTGCGAAGTTTCTTTGAAGCTCTCATCAAACGAGATTCAAATGGCACTGAATCTTTGAAAATGTTTGAAAAATTGTGCAACCAGCTATCCGACAGTTTGAGAAAGATGATCAAGCAGGTGGACGACTTTAAGGTTACAGGGGACGAGGATGCTGCCAAAAAGATTTGTAGTGGATTCGACGAAATGATAAATCAGCAAGTTCACAAAAAGCATATATAATAAGCTCTTTGAATTGAGGCTTCTAAAATAAGTGATTATTATAAACACATAATTTTTCATTTAAAAAGGTGCTACATGCCCACCATTATGCAAATGGGAAAAATTCACTGGGATCGTGAAGACTGGACTGCTGTCGAAAAAGTACTCCGTCAAGGAGTTGAATTTTGTGATGACCGTGATTGCTGGATGCTTAATGCAGCCCATGTCATTTTCATTCGAGGTCAAGACTACTCCGAAGCGACTGCGTTTTACGAAGGTGTTACTCGAAAGTATCTCGACAAAATATTGGAAGTGAGCGCCGTAGTTTTGGCCAATCTCTCCTGCTGCTACATCCTAGTTCAAAGCAATGATGACGCTGAAACCTTGATTAATCGCATAGAATCTCAGGAGGAGGAGCTTTTGAAAAAGTTTCCAGATATAAAAATGTATCATTTATGTATAGTCAACCAAGTGATTGGGACCATGTACTGTGTCAAGAAAAACTACTCGTTCGGTATTTCCCGAATAATTAAAAGTTTGACCGATAACTTGGGTGTGAGATTGGGCCCTGACACGTGGCACTATGCAAAGAGATGTCTGCTTAGCATGATGGAGGAAACGGACAAAACAAAAGTTGGAGGTGGATGAGAACATGTTGAAAGAGTGTGTCCAATTTTTGAAAAAATGTGAAGGTAGATAAATTACTTGCGCTAACCATTCATAATAATTATTGACTTAATCCTTATCATGTATTATCTCAAATCATCCGGCTTTTATGTATTTTCAAGAATATGGCATGTCAGTATCCAGTGTTGTGGAAGAAACCAATCCACTGAAGGAGCAGCAGGACGCCTTGCCTTCAACTTACGGCATAAAAACTGTCGCTTATGAAGCACGCTATTTAAGATGGCTTTTGTACAAGTTAATTGAGGGCTGAATTACCTGTACTGAAATACATCTGTGTAATTTATGTTAATGCATAGACAACATTATGTATCTGTCTATTCTGTACTTAATCATTAATTATATCATTATTATTATTTTATATGGTGAGAAGTGTGAATTAGACNGCTGAATTACCTGTACTGAAATACATCTGTGTAATTTATGTTAATGCATAGACAACATTATGTATCTGTCTATTCTGTACTTAATCATTAATTATATCATTATTATTATTTTATATGGTGAGAAGTGTGAATTAGACTTTGTTGATGATGGGGTAGTATTAAGATACATAAATATTATTTTTATTTCATTTTTATTTTATGCATGAAATAAACTATGAATATGAATGAACATATGAATTGCCAAACATTTTCCTCTGTCATTGTTACAAAAACGTTGTAAATTAATATTTCCTTTATGCGTTTTATTACATCAACACACCAATACAATACATAATATCTACAAGTTTCAGTATACTCGCTAAATATATGTAACTATATACAAAAACATAGTAGTTGCAGGTTGCGATTTGTTTTTTGTTCTGATTTTTTTTTAAACTTGTATAAACGACATAAAAAAGGTTACACAAGTAAGTAACATATAACTTTTGATTTGATATTTATATTCCTAAAAGAATAACAACAATAATAGGCTGATGATTATTGGTATTATATAACAATTTAAAGTTTAATGAAAAACAAATGATTATTTAAATGTATTGGCGTGAACACTGAATGACAGACGATTTTTTATATGCATATGTACCATATATTTTTTTTTTTTTAAACTAGACGTACTTTTCGCCACAAAAACCACCAACAAGACAATACCAATATAGTTTTCACAATGCTTCTTAGCTTTATCAATAGCCGGAATCAGTGGAAGAACAATTTGAAATTGTGTAAATGCATTTCAGTTATAAATACAAACGTTAACATGTTTTATGATTATATCATATGATAAGGATCGTTATACTTGTCCCAAAAAAATCATCAGAAAATGAATAATTAATAAATACGGTTACTTATGATAACTTATATGTTACAAAACAGATAGGAACGAGATTTGATAATAGTTAACAGTACAATCAAAATATAATAATAATAATAATTATCACTAATTTTTTTAAGTTTGTATATTGTGTCATCACTTGTCAATGTTACCAAAAATATATATGTATACGTAAATATAATATATTTAATATTTAACTTAACTAGAGTTGTATCATCATCATCATTGTTTTAATAACAAAAAACGTAAAGCAGATTATAATCACGATCAATGTTTATCAATAATATTTAAGTATGTAATATATAATAATAATAATAGCTTGACTTTTTTGTAGTATATAGTACGATTTATAATAATAAATGTAATTATAGCGAAATTGCGAATCGTATATGATTATTTATAGATATCTTATCATTTACAATATCATTAACGTCAACACAGGTCTCAAAGTTTCCAATTATTCTTTGTGATGAATTAAGTTTTTTTTTTCTTTGGGAAGCTTTAATTTTCCCAATGATTGATTTTTTTTTTTTTTTGAAAATTCCAAATTACAACTTGAAAATTTTTACGAAACGAAAATTACCAAACAATAAGTGAAATATGGTAAACTCAAGTAATTTTTTAATTTCTTCGCTTTTGTAAAAAGAAATTCTCGCCTGAACGTCCTCCTTATCCAGGTCCCTGCCACGTGTTGGCGTGTGCCTCATGTCACGCAATTGTATAAGATCTTGGCCTTGACCGACCCTTGGTATCCTTTGAGATGTCAGTTGAGTTCTCCCCACCTGGAGTTAGCTGAGGTATGGGCAACCTCCAAAACTCAAATGTTGTGAAGCCATCAACTTGACTCAAAGAATCGCTTGATTTGTACGGAGGAAATATGTGCTCGGCAAGTTCAACCAGGCTGACATATCTGATAATTTCAAAATAAAATACAAAGTTAATATCTTCAACTTATACATTAAAATTTACACACGCCAAAAATTACTTTTAAAATATTTTTATAAAAAAAGAAAACTTTTAAAGTTAGTTTTGCACGTCAAAAGTTAGCAAAGGATGAACAAGAGAACAAAAAGAAGGAAGATTATGTATACGACCTCGTTAAACAGGTCATTTAATTTTTTTGTTAATTGGGAGCCTACTAACAAACTGTTAAATTTCATGAGCAAAATCATTGCACACTGTAACTGACTTAAAGAAACATGTACCTATTTACACAAAGTGTACAGATCAGCAGATCACAACTTATACATGATGATCAACAGTTTGTATTTTTTGGAAATATATCGTCAATAATGTGACTGAGACCAAAATATCTGAAGAAGCCGTGATAAACAGAGAAAAAAAGAAAAGAAAAAAAAGGAAGATAAAAAGTGTGAGATTACATAGAATGAAAATTATTGAAAAAGCTACATAGATAGATACATATATATATGAGAAATAAACGTTGAATATGATGACACGTTGAATAGTTTGATTGATATTGATAGTTTCATTAGTGTATCACTTACGAGGATTGAAAAGTGTTTGTAAGGGCATGCCTCAACTCTCCCTTGTGATTGATTGTAAAAATACGCGATATGTTAATATCCACAGCACGATATGACCAGACATCATTAATTTTGTTTCCGTATCCTGCGTAGAATGGATTGTCAGGGAAGAGAGTCTGAATAAATGTAGAAATATATTTATATATTTATTTTTAAATATTTAAACACTGTAGAAAAATAATCATTTTGGTTTCCGAAAGAAAACAAGTTTATTTCACTTAATTACTATAGCTCCGACTCCATTTACAGTCGACGTTGTGGAATTCATTGAGATCTGATTGACGAGAGGAGAGTTCCTGTTACTCCCATTACCAGTCTTTCCCCCCTCCTTACCCCCAGTTCCTTCTGACTCATCGGAGGAGCTGGTTCCTGAAATTGGCATGACTTTGCTAGCAGCAGCGTCCAAAGAAGCACTCAAGTCTTTCCTGGCTTTTGTAGGGGAATCAGTAGCACCAGTGAGACCATGTTCTGTATCCTTCCCCTTGTTCGACTCTGGGGAGGAATGTTGATCATCATTGATGTTAGGGTTGTCCTGATTAGTCTGAGATCTCCTCCAGGGGAACCATGAATATCCCTTCTTGTTGGAGCCGTCTTTACCGACTGACCCTACAACTACTCCAGCGTTGCCTGTTGTAGAAGAATTACTCTCATGACCAAGAGAACCCTCATCCTTTTTCATATACTGGTCCACCAGTCTTTGAAATATGTGGGAGGGAAGTGGCCGTTTGAAAAATGTGTTGGAAAGTAGCTGGGGGAAAGCCGCTGTCCAAGGAACTAGTTTACCGTCAATCTTAACTACGATCGAGTCTGGTGAGGCGTTGAGCAGAATTTCAGGATTTTCCACCAGTTCATCGTACGTAATTCGGGATTGTTCGAAAAGGGCTGGGTTGCCTCCACAGAGGGAGATGGCCTCAAAAATGGTCTCCGATGAGGAGGAAGATGATTCTTGCCGTTGACGCTGACGATGCTCCTCCATATGAGTGGTCATATGGGAAGTTTTTGGGGAGGAGCCTGGAGCTGGTGATTGGGGAAGAGAGTTGCCCTTTCCAGACTCTCCGTCGTCGTCGTGCTCAGGTTTTGGCAAATCTCGCAGCTGAAATCGACAAAAATGCAAGGGTTACTTGTTAAGAACATTAACTTTAAGCTAGAAACTATTCTCCAATTTAATTTTTGCCATTGCCTTACTTCTTTCATGATACTTGGAAAATACAGTGCAGCTGTTTCCGGATCCATGCTGTCCAAATTCAAGTCGTCGAGGTATATGCCAGGTGCAGAATCGTCGTTAGATGCATTTTGACGTTTCATGAAATTAAACATGCTGAACATAGACTTGCCCTCGGTTGACCTCTCTTTACCAGTACTTCCCTCATCGTCGCTAGATAGATGTTCATCTCCTATGACAAGAACGAGAAACAATTATTAACACACGGTTCTGTCTGCAATACACGCATGCTTGCATCATACATAATTAATGTGCTTACTTTTATTGCCAGGTGTTTTCACTCCATTTCCGATTTTGGCAGCCTGTGCAGTGGAAGGAGTTGTTACCGGCGTGTTAGCCACAGTCGATGGCAATTCTCCCCAGACCCACTTGCCAAATTCCTCATCTTCAGACTACAAAAACAAAAGGAGTTTGTTTATAGATAGATGATTCATGATACAAACAATAAATAATTGTTGCACGAAAGTGGAACAAAACAAAACTTTAAAATGGAAAGCGAATAAAGCTTTAATATTCGCAGATGTTGCGGTCAATGTACCTTTTGAACTTTACTACACTCATACTCCGAGTCTGACTGGATTGGAGTAGAAGGTCTCGAAGAATGTGGAGAATTTGCATCCACTTCTGTATCCGAGAAGAAATCCCGATGAAAGCTTCGATTATGTTGAATACCAATGGAAGGAGGTGGGACGACGGAGCTGCTACGCTCTTGTTGAATACCCAACTCTTGAACGGCCTTTGATAAATCATCTTCATCCATTTTAAAAATTGTTTCAGACGCATCTCCAGTAGAGTTGTTGTTAGGAATGGGAGACGGCATGTCCAATTTGAGTTCACTTTTAGATCCCTAATAAATTACACAAACAAACATGTTCAAAGTTGATCGTTTGTAATTCAATACCAATTTAGGTATGTGCATTTTACAAAATACATACCTGGTTTTTCTTTCGCTTTTTCCTCCTCTTGCGGCTTTTCAACTCATCGCATCTAATATCCTTGCTTGGGATTGCAACAACAGTGTTTCCGCTATTAGTTGGAACATTCAACCCATCGTCCTCCACAATAGTAATCGCCACGTCATTGCTTCCCGGCAGTCCTTTAACTTCAATTTCCGGTGCGGTTTCACCCTCGGATTCATCACTGTCCCCCTTCTTGGAACCCGCTGGACTTCCTTCACTAGAAAGCCTAGGCGAACCTGGCAGTGGAGATGTGGCCAAATTTTCATCAAATAATTCATCTTCTGACTCAATTTCTTGCACAAAAAACGCTTCTCCAGAGTCTCCCAGTTTCATACGAAGTGGCACGGTATCTCCATTTATCTCAATGTCCACAACTTTCTCTTTACTCCGGAGCACACCCAGCTTCCCGAACCGGACGTGGAACGGGGAACACTTGAAAGTTCCATCCGGTTGCTCAACGACTATGACATCAATAGCTCCGGTCAAAGTAGCTCCATTGATCCCGCTGTAAAATCCTTTCAAGTTTCCGATCACTCTTCCAATTGTAGCAAAATAACTCATGCTTTAGATGTATGGTGTTTCCCAACGGCGGATTAGACCCGACCACCGAGAGAAACGAAGAACGCAAGTCTAAATAAAACACACATAAAAAACTTTCGTTAGCAAATACAGAAAAATTAACGCGGTATTCTCATAAGAAAACAAAGTTTTATTTATAATTTTTGTAATTTTTCACACCAACCGATACAAATTATTATTGCAATGAGGCATTTTGATTTAATGAAGTAACTAAGTATGACACCCTTTCTGAAGTCTTGCTAAATTTTTTGAATTTGAATTGAATTTTGGTAGCGATATACATTTAATAATTTAGTTATATAGCAAATTTGGCAAATCAATCGTCTAAGAAAGTAAACCAATGCCAAAATTTAGCGTCCAAGTACCACTTTAACCAATTATTGTTATTAACCAGTTTAACCATGTTCATATCGTGCTAGTAGTCTAGGTATTCAACTTTTAATAAGTTTATTAAGTGCAGACTAGCAATTTGGTTCCATCATTAAAACCTTTTGCATTTAATACTTGACAGAATTTTTTATAAAACAACACAAGTAAAACACAACATACCTCATCAAGCTATTAAATATTATCTCCAACCACAGCAGCGAATTAAATTGCGAGCAAATTGTTATTTTACATTCTCTCCTGATACGGGTTATTATGTATACTTTTTGTTATCATTGAACAAACACCCGATATTATTCCTGATAATTGCAAATGTAAATCATTTGAACAACAACTGTTCTGTTGTGAACTTTTTAACAGTTTTTTTTTCTCGCAAGAAGAGATAATAATGAATTTTATCGGTGATTCATTACGATCAGCAGTTTGTCAGGTGCCCACAAAGTCTACAAAACAGCAGAGGGTAACAAGATGACACCAACCACCATCAACAATGAACTGTTGTTGTGGGTCTTCAATCTCCACACATTCACATCTTCTTCGTTATAAAAAAATCTAAATATTTTACTTTGTACGTGTGTGTGTAGTACATGCACTCTGTGCATGAATTCAATTCAAATAAAAAAAACACTCATATAAAATACATTATGCACACCAAATCCACATGCACTATCAATACACGCACAAAACATGCCTACTATTTTCTTTGTGTTCCTGTTCTTCTTTTCATTTCACTTTATAGCAGACTCCTAGCTAGAGATCTCTTCTCTTCTTTTCCTTACAATACACAACTTCAAGATTGAAGATGATGGATTGATGACAGTTTTTATTATATTTTTTATGTACTGAACCTTTTTATATGCACAAACATGTTTGTGCCTCTCTTGTTAACTTACTTGTTTTGCTTCTGTTGCTGTGTATTTACCCGTAATCCTTTCTTTAGTGCACTTTTTCATGCACCTTTTTTTTCAACTATGCACAAAAACCAAAGTAACCGAGTATCCTTGCATTATATCGTAGATCACTTTTTTTCTAGTAAAACGACTCTATGTACTTTGTTGTACCCTTTTCCACATGAAAAATGGGTATTTAACGAAAAAAAAACGAGCTACAACTACCTAACAAATATTATGAAGAAAAGGGAACGTGGCAAACATCTGACTCTCATTATTATACAGAGCTCTCCTTCTCTCTCTACCGCTGCTGCTGATCTGCAAGGGATTGACAAACTACAACTAAACCGAAAGGAGCAAGGATCTTAAAAGAACGAAAGGATAAAAAGACTTTTCTTGTACATGATGGTAGCATGCTGTGTAGTGTGTAGTGTGTAGTACGTACACAAGTAGAGCAGCAACAAGCTACAAAGATATTATTATTGAAGTTTTTTTCATTCACGTTTCTTGTTTTCTCACAGACTCTTTTACATAAATCATTATACAGTCAACAGTCCCAGAATAGTTACACTCTTTTTTTAATATATATATACAGGAGCGGATACGTACTTCTTAAGGTAAAATCGGAGATTATGAGTAGGTATTAAAAAAATAAAAAATAAATTCAAAGAACAGAGAAGAATACACAGAATAATGTATCATGCGAGTTATAGTGAGTGAATCCTCATTAAAACATTATTTTGTGTGAGTATTGGCAAAACATACTATATACCTACATACCTACACCATCAAGCCAGGTCAGAGTCATCCCACACAATGTAATATAACACGTACTCTTACACGAGAGGATATAATATGCCTATAGCCTATATTATAATATGTATAATGCAACTAATGCAAGTATTATAATATTGAATATGTTGTAGCACACCACGCGAGCTATTCACTGCGAGTTCATTTGCAAGCGTGGTAAAGGTAAAATCATAATAAAATGTTGATGATGATAATGATGAGAGACGTTGCCTTTTTAACGTAATGCATCGTGTCGTCAATCGTACGATAACTCTTTCTTCCAATCCAAACCATATAATATTTACTTTTACGCATGAAACAGTAATGCAAAACTACTAGATATGGTAGCATTTATGTTAATACCTAATGAACCAGTCACCAGTATACTGCAATGCAACG
>JAHZNC010001596.1:0-10689 GCA_027744095.1 Zhuqinia jingwanae
TAACACTATATGGCACATCTTTTGAAATTAGTTTCAGGTTATTTAAAAAATGTCGTGTTTTTTAGGGCGAATACAGGAATAATTGCAGTATAGCTACCGTTAGGTAATAGTAACTATCAACCTAATGCATTAAATAACTAGTAAACTATAATATAAAACATGGCCTGAGAAAGTTCTAATCCAACAAGAACTAATATAAATCTTTCGTCTACTTGTGCAAAATTATGTTTAATGATATTTTAAAGAGGACAGTTAAAGTTTTGTTTTTGTTGGGATAAAAGCACAGTATATATTAAAGATATAAAGTATTTTAAATAAAAATCCAATTTCAACAAATTGTATTACCTACGTCATCAGCGCTTTTCACTTAAAAGCCATTTCTTTACTTATTCACATTTAGTGCACACATTCTGTAATGAATTGAACTATCTATTGTAAAATTTTGGCCAATGAAACATTCAAATTACACAACTTTTATGGTGAATTTGTTTGACACTTTAATCTATCCTTGACACAAAAGTATTCTATGGTATACAGTACTCTATACAAAAGTGGTACATTATACACATTGTTTGGATTGGAGTGTATGCTTTTACATGCATAATAATATGTATAAAAACTTAAGACCAAGTATTTGAAGATTAAGATTACTTGAGGTTATGCGCACATTTAAACATTACATTCTAACTAGGTGAGTAGGAACCAAGTACAAGCAATTCAGAAAATTGATATTGAAAATTAGAAAAGGAAGTTGAATTTTCTTACGAAAATATGAGAGCCTATTGTATTTAGGCTCTTTTTAGTGACAGTCACCTTGCAACAGAATTCCAATAAAAAAAAACTTGTGAAATATTATGTGATAAATTCCTAGTATTTAAGTTCACAAGCAACCTAAATAGTATAGTCATTCGCATACATATTTGGGTACTTTCCATTTTCCGCATGCCCACACATTTAGCTGTCGATGGAAACAGTTTTTTATACAGAATTCGTAGTTCTTACTTAGTCATCGTTATAAAAGTAAGACGATCATAATTAAATATCATGTCTATAATAATGTCTGACATGTTTCTATCAACTTTAATTGTAATGTCCTTGAGTAATTACCATTCTACAGTAGCGTCAGTTTACATACATGATGAAACAGTTGATGGGCATAACATTATTCCAAAGCTTTTGAATAAAATACTCTTGGCAGGTTCAAATTACTACGAAATATATTTTTATAATTACTGTTGTACACCTATCGTGAACATTTTGAATGATGAGCTTTTTCGCAGCGTGAATACTGTCGGAAAACTTTAAAAACGAGCTTGAACTGTTGTCATCCCGGTTCCAACAAGCATATTCCATTGTTCTTGTCCAAGGTTCATGCATCCCTTACCATCCCGGGGAGTGGCATTGGCTTCCTGAGATTGCCTTAGCAACATTCTGGCGTCTGCTCATGCTACCAACTACACTTGTTTTGATTATTCCAGCCAGTCGTGGTGTAATAAGTGGAAAATGTGATTTAAGTGAAAAATTGAGCTATAATTTAGAGCTAAGTGATCGGCTAAAAAACACTCCTGCTCTAAAAGTAATCCTTTCCGCCCAAAATGTGCAGGAATTAGGCAAAGTTATTTGTAATGGCTATTGCGCCAACCCTCAACTTAATTGGGACCTTCTACGCTCTCCTGGCTACAGAAAAGGATCAATTCTGTGGCTACACAAGCAACATTTTTACAATGCAAATAATAAAGAACTGGTTGCACTAATAAATTGGCATCATGTCGAGCTTTTCTCTGATTCCAAAACTAAACAATTTCTCTGTGACAGAATTTATGGATTTCGTCGCTACAATCATTTAACTCAAGCAAAGCATTGCTACGGTAAACAGCGAATTGTAATCGAAATTTCAAAAGCTCATAACCTTTCATTCACGGATGGTCCCCTCTTGGAGGGATTTTCTAATGGATTTCTAGCACATGATGTAACTGGCCAAAATCAATCCGAACTGGTTGTTGGGACACAACTGCAAAACTATTCAGAAGATGTGTTTGATCTTACGCATTTGCAGTACAACTCAGAATTGATTTATGGAATGCATTTGCAATACTATTCAGGACGAAATTACTTGTACTGTCAAGATTTACATGGTAACATGGGCAAAATTCGTCCTGACTACATCATGTGGGTGTCATCAGTATCCACCGAAGTGTGGGTCACTCTTCTAATCAGCTGGATAATTAACGCCTTTCTTTTAACAAGACCGGATGCAAATCCCTTTTTGGAACAATTTATGAGACATTTAATTTTAACCTTTTATTTGGGAACAAGGGGATCAGTGGTAATTTCAAAGAAGAGGCGCTATTGTATTTTCCTGGTGATTGGAGGAATGTTGCTGTGGATACGGTATGACATGGAGATTAGCAGTGTTGTCACTGTTCCAGAAAAACAAAAACCATTCAATACTGAAAACGAGTTATTTGCTAATGGGTTCAAGAAGGATCAGCTTGTGGCCTGGAACTTGCCAAAGTTTACAGTGAAGTTCATCTCCAGCAAAATTGCATGGCCAGTCCAAAGTCGTTGGCTATACTGGTATTTGCAGCAGACCAGGGCGCAGTCAAAACGGGAACTCGGCGACTTTGATATTGACTGTTTCAATGTTCAAGAGGAACAGGATATCATGCCTTATTATTTTGTGGTGTATACAATTAACAGGTATTGGATACTAGAAACATTGCAAAGAACATATCAAGCTGGCTTGGTGAGTAATTGGGATAAGATAGCTCAATTTGCGGAAACCAATTTGGATCGGGAAACATTTATGGAACCTTGGGAGGAGAAATTGCCGGATTTGATTGGTTTTAGGAGAATTCTTGCGGTTTTGTGTTTGTGGGCTACTTTACTACTCATAGCATTGGTAACATTTTTGGTTGAACTTACACAGTGTGTTGTTGTTGTTGGGATTGGTTGGTTGTTGAGATTATACAGAAGGGCATTTAGAAATTTTGTTGACAATGTCGCTATTCCTTGTGGTAGAACTATCAGCATCCTTTTCTGTTCCTTTGTTACCAGATTTCACGCTGTCTTCGGAAAAGTGAAAAATAAAAAAATTAAGAAGAGTTCTACAATGGATCATCCTCGTGTAAAATCTGGTTTGCTTATACACGTATCTTTTTAATATGTATATGCAGTGCAGCAGTATTACGTGCGCTTTGGTACACGTAATGTGTTCAGGAGAGTGTATTGTCGTCTCAGGTAATTTTCGTCGTCTTTCCCGACCTAATGGGGGTTTTAGGGGCAAAGTGACACCATATTATTTAGTTGGTTGTCTTCAAATTTTCAAACGAGGTACAGGTTGGCATGTTTATTAAGGTTATTAAACAATATTTGGGTGAATGTGGTTTTTAAAATATGTCATTAGAACATTGAACATTGAGAATGGAAAAGTGAAAATGGTGAAATAATTACAGTTTGCTTTGCTACTCTAAAGACAAATCTTTCTGGAAGCAAAGGTAAAGAGGTATAGGTAAAAATTGGGAGACGTTTGATTTTAATGGCCATATGTGCGTCAGTCCTGTCTGTTGCTGTTTTGGTTTTCATACTGAAATTATCCAAATTACTAGACTGTTTATGGTTACCATAGTGGACATTACATGTTGCCAATTAGTTGGTTGCCTTACATTTTCTTTAATTACGTCATAATTGCCCATTTCAATATGTGTGTATGTGTGTTGGAGTTATTTAACAAAAAAAAACGTAAATAGAATTTATATGTTTAAATTAAATGCTGTGACCGGGATGGCCAGTTGTGAAATCTGATTTACCTTTGTATTTTTTTGTGAATACAAACGTTGATAATCGTGGAACAATCAAAAATACAACAGAAAACTTTCAGATTATTACGCTTTTTTTGTTGCGATTTTGGTATAAAAAATTCACGATTCATAAAAAATACCCACGTAAAAATGCATGCAAACCAAACTTATTTGTTTCTCCGCAGGCCTGAGAGAACGTCGGTTTAAAAATGTCATTTGATGTACATTTACATTTATTTTGTACATTTTTATATTGTTATGAATGATTAGTTTTTTTAACATTCCCGGTCACGAGAGTAGCATTGTTAAAATTACATTATTTATAGCAGATAAATTGTAAGACGACATATTTTTAAACAAGTTAATGTTTATTTATTTTAATACACTTTCTTCTTTATTTCTTCACTTCTTCTTCTTATTTCATTTTAAGATCATACAAATAAAATGACAAAAAAATAATTTTACAAACAAGTTTTGATTATCAACAAAAGCAATTAAGTTGCCGATACCAAATGACTTCTACGATGCATTTACAAAAAAATATTAAATTAATATATCTATAATATTATTCAAATAATGGGTCTTGTACTGGACGCCAGTGACGTTACATCAACTGAGCTTCCCGTTGTGCTTGCCATTGATATAGCACCCACGCCCTCCATCATTCCTCCTCCTTGTCCAGCTCCAACGTCATGGGTAACTGGAGAAGGAGGCATAACCTGAACTCCTCCTACCACCACACTGCTCAATGACTCCCGAGATGCTTCCTTTGTCTCTTTTGTAAGTCCAAATATATCTTGTTGAATGAACCTTGCCAGGTCCCCATCTTCATCAGAAACTAGTGGAGGATTTGATAATCCTGCTACCCTGATAACATCCACCCACACAGAGCTGCAACGAAGAAAGGCAAGCATCTTTCCATTCTTTTTCATGCCCTTTTGCACAGATACTAGAGTACTGGCAGCGGTATAATCACATGCTTTCCACTGGCTAAAGTCCAACAATACCAATTGGGCTTCCTTGTGCTTTAAGGTCAACTTTTGAACGGACGATGTGATGTGGTCCACACTTGGAAAATTGAGACCATGGGAGGGTGTCACGAGAATGTATTCCACTCCAGTTACAGGCTCAGACTTGAGGGAAGACTTGAGCTCAGGGCGGAGGGAGCGCAAGAGGAGGGCTCCAATTGACACACCAACTCCCACAAGAATACCGTATTCCATGCCAAGTACTACTGAGGCGATGAAGGTTATCAAGCAAGAGACTGCATCCATTCCTAAAAGTACAAGGAAGGTTTTTAGTCTTACAAATTATTTGTAAAAATAAATAGCATAACAAATATTTTAGAGAGTTGATTAACACAGCTTACTTGAAATCCGCCACATGGGAACTGCGCTCTCGTACGACCTTGAAAAACTGGCGGAGATGGGAACAGCACTAAAAAATCCTCCCAAAACATTGGATGTTCCTAATGCCAGCATTTCCTGAGTGGCGTCCACCGCTTGTCCCGCACCAAATGCTTTGCTAATTGCTACATTCTGAAGAATACTGATAAGGGCAATGACGAGGGGACCTGTCTTGAGAATGGACCACGTATCCAGGAATGAGTAGTATTCTGTGGATTCTACCAACGTTTCATTTTCTTTGATGGGACGGTAGCTCATCTCAAATTGAGGTATGCTTACTCCAGGGAATCCTCCATTGACAGGGCCTACCAGCTTAAATGGTGGGGTATCCCAAATAAGGGCCACGATAGAAGTGACAAGAATCACGATGACGTTACGGGACAGTGATATGAGCCAAAACGCAGTTTTGAGCACTTTGTTTTCGTGATTTACGTCTTTCAGTTTCTGTGAAAAAAGATATAAACTGCTTATTAATGAGCTCTCAAAAGTTACCAGTTTTTCGTTTGAGAAGCCCAACTTACTCGCAAGCAAAGCAAAAGGATGAATGATCCAATCCCCAAAATAGCATCACCGGCTTTGACAGTTCCAATATTTTTGAAAATCGCTTGCCAGTAAGAAATAAACCCGCTCCCCTTTTCTCCTGCCAGTCCAAGTAGACTGTTTACTTGGGATGTGGCAATGGTCATTGCAGCTCCACTTGTAAAACCGATTGTAACCGGCTCGGAGATAAAGCTGACAACCCAGCCAAGCTGCAAGAATGCCATGATTAGCTCAAACACGCCCGAGTAAAAGGCTGTGAGAACCACACAAGCGGGGTAATCTTGTCCACAAGTCTGGAATGTGAGGAGAGCCATGACGGCAGTGGGGCCAGTGGTAGCTTGCTTACAGGAACCAAGGATAACGTAGACTAGCACACCAATGTAAGATGAATATAAGCCATACTGAAAGGAAATTAATTTTTGAAAAATATGCCGTTAATAAATGGATAGCTGTTTATAAAATGATGGCATCAATCTGAAATGATTATTTTTTTATATAAATAATACCTCTGGAGTAAGTCCAGCAATTGCAGCATAAGCCATGCTCTGGGGCACCACTGTGAGACCCACAGTGACCCCAGCGATGAGATCACCCATCACATCCCCTTTCGTGTATTTGGGGAGCCAGCTCAAGATGGGTAGACGGCGCTTGACCAATTTTCGTATTTTCTGTGATAAGCTTCGCTGCTCCGTTTTTTCTGGGGCATCTGTACCATAAACAACCATGATGATAACACAATATTTATAATTAATTAAACAATGGAAATAATAACAAAAAGTTGCTTCTTGTTTTAATTGTTTTTAGTCTTTAGTCGCGCTGATTTTTTAAATTATTTTTTTGTAGATTTTAAATGAAATTTCATGGTAAAATAAAATCAGGATACATCTTAATCTGATTTTTATGACGTCAAACACACAAGTGGGTCCAGATTGTGTAATGCCAAATGCACGAATTTTGTATGCATAATTTTTTTTAGACTAGCGTGCTGGAATTTTGAACTCTTTTTTGTATTCATAAATTGTTCTCATTCTCGAAATAATGACTTGCATTCCATCGCTACTCTCCTGTCTGAAATGACGAGTCAATTAAAGCTATTCTTCTAAACAACAAAACGATGCCACTTTGCTTTGTCATATTATTTTCATTTTCATTTGGGAGCATACACACTTGATGAGCGCACTCCAGTACACTATACTCTTTAAAAAAAATATCATTGAACATTTCCATAAATTTACACACTTGAGATACACACGTTGTGGGGTGTTCACTCAGGACGACCACATTTCTATTCTGAAAATCCACATCATCTACAATGAACAACCCCAAAACAATAAAAAAAATCATCCAAAAAAATAGAAATAAAAAATGCTCAGTCAGTCGCATCCTCTTTTTATGCGGTGAGAATTGGAATTTTTCAAGTAATTTCTGCTCTTCTGCTACTGCGATTATTACTATGATATTTTGGTCAACTAATTCTTTTTCGTGATTACGCTTTTTTAATCCCTTTCATTTTTTTGTGTTGTTGATATTAAGTATTATTTGAATGGAACAACATTCTCACTCTTCTACTGCCTAAGGGCATGATTTACAATTGAAATTACACAAAGTCACGATGATGCTGATGATTTTGAGGATATGACGATGACGAGCCTATGACATGATAATAGTTCGGTATATAAATAATAAATACTACTGCATGACAGAGAGAAATGATCATGTTGGAATTGACTATTGAGCAATAATAATTCATCAACTCATTTTTTCTGCCAAACTGAGAGAGCTGCTATGTCATGTCATTATTATTATTACGGGATTACCATCACCACTCAGTCTGCATATTAATGGAAATATTATTACTGCTTTGTGTAATCAAACCAATCATTATCGGCGTCAGCTGTCAATAATACCTTGTCAATTACATACTGTGATTTGTATTACTATGTATTATACATATGCCATGATGATGATGATGATGATGCTGTTGGAAAATTAGGATGAAAAGTCAATTGATCTACATATGAGAGCTAAAAATTCATTTCTGATCATGCTTGGATTCACGTACGTGACATAGATAATGTGATTTGAAAATACGTAAATATTGAAATGAAGAGTTATTTAGTGATAAGCTTGATGAATGCAATATATATAGGGCTGTTGAATCGAATATACCAATAACCTCTTATAAAACTGATAATAACAAATTTTGATTTAAAAAATATATATTATTTTCCCCTTTATTCCGCCACATACATGTTCCATGTACGTGCCATTATGCACCTGATTTGTTTGCATGTGGCCGTAATTTTATATTCAAAAGTGCACTGCACTTAATTTTTTTTCTTTCGTTTTATCGATTTATTGATAATATTTTGTGTGTATTATTATTATTATTATTACCCTTTGCGGAATCTGCAGATCCATTGCTGTTGCTAATACTACTTGTCACGTTCATTTTGTTGGATTTTTTGCCCATTTTAAAATTTGACACTGATGATGATGAGTTTATTCTTTTTTCCTTAGCGTCTTAAGATAAGTTAAAGAAGATAACAGTCTATATGTACAGCCTTCACTTTTACACTTCACACTTGACTAGCTTCCTTAAGAATGTGTGTATAAACCTCATACACACGCAACACGCACTGTTGTCCAAGATTCAATGAATTTCAGCGAGCGCACTAAAAGAGCCGCGGTATAAACTCTCTCCCTAATTAATTAGTTATCTGCCTCTTCCCAGCAGCAGCAATAAGAAACAATGAAGGAAACGTTCCCACGCTAAAAAAAATTGTGTATACGAACTAGTAAAGCTGCATGGATTAGATAGATGCACTCTCTAACAGCAGCAGCAGCAACAGCTCTCCCACGAATGCATGTAAAAATCAAAGTCAATGTCAAGCATAAAAATAACACACACTTTTTTATATCTTTTTTTCCACTACTAACCAATATTGAGTATCAGTAGAAGAACACCAAAATATACATGTAGTATTGATGATATTTGTAATTACAAGTACTAAAACAACGATTGATTTTTTTTATTGCACTACAGCTATTAATAATATTGTTACTTCCTGTTGCATTTAATACAACAACGTATGCAAAGATAATGAAATAGATTTTTGTGCTTCCTTCTTCTTCTTCTGAATACAAACCATAAATAAAAATGGTGCCAAATAATATTAACAAATTGCTGATGCAGTTGATTTGTTTGCACTAATCAATAAAATATTTCCTAATTTCCTAATGTACTTTTACACGTCAAGAAAAAAAACTATACATTAGTATGTTTGGCAATTGATATTCAGAAATTTTTAATAAATTAGGTATAAAAATATAATTTTTTTTGATTTGTTTAAAAAATTATAAGTTGCAGTGTAGTTGTCTAATGTATGTATAACGAGAGTAAATAGTTGTTTGATTGCGCCCGAAAATAAACCACCCATTCCATACTGTTTTTTCTGAGTGACTGATGAATGCACAATCACAATTGCCCAATCGATTGACTGACGCCCAATACAAGTCTCAATTGTTTGTCTGTTTGTATCTCAAGCTCTAACTGGAATTGGATGATGACGATGATGATGATGATGATGATCTCAATACTCAGTATATATTGTACTTTTAGATATTTTTCAGTCGGAATGCACGTGAACACCAAAATCAATAATGTACGTTGCACTGCACTTTGTNTTTTAGATATTTTTCAGTCGGAATGCACGTGAACACCAAAATCAATAATGTACGTTGCACTGCACTTTGTACACAGATTTATAGATTTTTTTTGAAGACTTTGTAAAGAGAAAACAAAAAAAATTAAATTAAAAAATAATATTGGATCCAATACTACAGTTGCACATTGCACCTTATGCATACACACCAGCCACAATACTACTGATTGACTGACTGCCAAAAAAAGAAGAAGAATGTTTAAAAAAAAACATTGAAAGGGTTGAGCCGCGCGCATATGTGTGCGCGTTTGCATGAGCGACTACAACTGAGCACAAGTATCAACAATACAAAGTACAATGAAAGAGCAGCAATAAGAGCAAACAACTCTCATTATTTTAATTATTTTTGATGAGTGTTATGATTGTTGTGTTGTTGCTGCTTCTCTGATCTTTTTTTTTGCTCCTTGCGTGCGAGTGATGATGATGATGAGTTATGATTTTTTTTGGATTCTTTTCAACAGTCTCATTTTATTTATTTGCTCACCTTTATGCACATATGTATATATGAGATAGGCATTAGATTTAAATGGCTTTGTTCAGGTGTTCTCAGCTTCAATAAAGCTGCAACTTGAAGTAACGGTGCTAAATAAGCGCTGCTTGCTGGTTTACTTGCTCTCTCAGCTTACACAAAAAAGGTGTATAGGTGATAGGTATGTGTGTATGAGTTGTTAAAGTGCTCTACTTTTTTGTCCAATATTTGATTGATTGCAGATTGGCAGATGATGATGAAGACGACTTTTTATGTTGAGCTTAATTCAATTGGTATACAGCTTATACTTAATATTAATCAGGATGATGATTATAAAGTCACGTTTAAAGGGATTAATGGATGTAGATAAGGGTGATGATTATATGTATCCATGTGAAAAAATATTGGTGACAATGTTGCACTAATGGTTGGGGGTGATGTGAGCAAATTAATTAGTATGATGATTCCCAACTCAAGCTCGGTAGTATTAATTCAAGTGTACACACTGTAATTGCGTTAATATACATGCATGCATGGTGACAATTAATTGCTTGTTGTAGCTCAAGTGTGTGGTTGGTTTTGTAAAGATAATATAATTTGAATGTCATTATTATTTGCGGTTGTGTATTGTGGCTTGACCTGATTTGTAATTTGAATGGATGCTGAATAAAGTCTGTACTTGATGATAATTTGGCTCAACATGTAAAACAGAGGGAAAGGTTATTAAAATAGGAATTAAGACCGGAACG
>JAHZNC010001597.1:0-10054 GCA_027744095.1 Zhuqinia jingwanae
CAATTACCGCTATAACAACTGTCCAATGTTGCTACCTTTTTTTTAACGCTCCTCTCCTCTCCTGATCTTGTGCAATAACTTTATATTCAGTGCGATAATTCGATGTGACGACGAATATCATCATCATAATATTTTTTTTTATTACTCTTCTCTCTTCCACATTTTATTACTTTTTTTTAAACTTTATTATTACCATACTTGCTTTTTTTGTGCTATGAATCTGAAACGGCTCAACTGAACTTGTTGTCTATTGGTATAGTATATTCGTGGTAATAGATACATGGGTATATTTTTTTATATATTATAATTATTATCATGTGGATTAACTGTACTTCATCTAATTTTACGACCATTTCTTCTCAAAAATCATCATCCCAAAAGGCACCTTTCAATTCAGCATAACTAATTATTTCACAAAAAAATAGATACATAAATTATATTTACAAACTCTTCACAATCCGTAGCCATTACCTTACCTGGAAGCTGAACACACTTTTGTATCTTATCTTTTAGTGTTTGATGTGTGATGATTTTGTAGTCCTAATTAACTAGTTTACATATATATATATAGTTCATATTCATTCCAATATATTGTATTTCAAGCAGAGGGACCAATCATCGTCATCGCCCATAATGCATGGGCGCGTGTATGTGTGCCATATTATATTTTATTATTAACAGACAAAAGATGATCAGGAGCATTTTCTTTGGAATTGAAAATTCCTAACAAGTTAATTATATTTACAAACTCTTCACAATCCGTAGCCATTACCTTACCTGGAAGCTGAACACACTTTTGTATCTTATCTTTTAGTGTTTGATGTGTGATGATTTGTAGTCCTAATTAACTAGTTTACACATATATATAGTTCATATTCATTCATATTGTATTTCAAGCAGAGGGACCAATCATCGTCATCGCCCATAATACATGGGCGCGTGCATGTGTGCCATATTATATTTTATTATTAACAGACAAAAGATGATCAGGAGCATTTTCTTTGGAATTGAAAATTCCTAACAAGTTGAGCATGAATATCAGGCACACAACAGGCAACAAAAAGGTTTAAAAAAATATATATACATATCATAAAATAATTATGCCCACTGATCTGATAATGATCTGACTGTGTTGTTGCAGCCTTCAATTTCATCAACACCACACCACCACCGTCACCACTTCCAAAAAAAAAGTGGCAAGTTTGATGCCAGGGTAGACCACGAAGTGACACGACGGTTTATTGATTGTTGCCTTCAAAGTCATCATCATAAATCATGACATAAAGTAAAGCAAAAATTAAATGCACCTCGGAATATATATCAGACGACTTGTTACATAAAATCTGTCTAACTGTCTTGGTTATTGTTGTAAATGTAACTAACCTCGATACATACATTTATATTACACATTCAAAATATATACTTAAAAAAATCTCAAAACCCTACACTTCTATTACCTCTACTTTAATATTATGCCGTGTCAGCAGCAAGAGACTGTGACCGTACACAACAAAAGGAAAAATAAATGATAAACACGATCATCGCATAATTTTCATCAGGTTCACTCAGATGATTATTGACAATGGCAAAAGAATGTACTAGAATAAAAAATATTATTGTGTGAAATGTAATTCTTGCAATCTCGCCTATCATTTTAAATCATCATCATTTCGTTTACTTTATTAGTCTTATTATTCTTGATTCTCATTTCACAATCACACAATCATCTCAACAGCATCTCTTATCATGTCAGGATCGTAGCTATTGCCGTATTGACAAAAAAAAGTGATGAAAGGAAGGTGACACATTATTTGTACAAGTTTAGCTGCAAAATGATCATTCACTCACCCAACTAAACTCTTGACATGACAGTTTATCTCTTTTTTCGCCTTGTGCCTCCATCATCATGACTATGACCATTCATCAGTCTTCCTCCACGTTTTCATCACGCAACACACACAAAATAGGTATATATATTTATTTTTTGGCAAAGTAACTCATTTGCACACACATTAAGCTTTTTTTACACGACACAGTAAAGTTGCCACAAAAAAGGAAAAACTCTGCAGGTGGTACATTTTTAATGAGCGAGATGAATAAAATAAAATAATGTCTAATTTTGATTATGTCTCCATTTAAAATCATTATGCAAGCAAGCAAAAGCTGCACTGCTGCGGTGATAATAATAAATGCAAGTACACACACACACACATAACATATATATAAAACTTGTCAACTGGTTGCTATTTTTAATGTTATTTTTTTTCTTAATCAAGTTAACAAACTAACTTTAATGGTGTTGGATAAAATTGAACATTCTTTTGGTGTGATCCTGTTAATAGATGGACAGGTATACTAACTTTTTATTTCTGCTGACAGTGGCAATGAAATAGGCGGTGTATGTATATGACACTTGTGAAATCTAATCTGAACCAAAATGGCAATCAATTCAAGGTGACCCTGGTTGGTGGTGTGGTGACTGGTAATGGCGGTTGTGTTGACTTACAAAAAGCTTATTAATAAATGCCACAAAATACTATTACATACATGCATACAGGGATTACAGAGGGACTGCCTTAAAGGAACTGCATAGTTATTAGTTATAGGTATTTATTTTACAATGTCGATGTCAAACATTGCTAATAATTTTTAGGATTTGGCTTAATGCAAGTGATGATAATGTTTAATAAATGGCAATGCTATATAGATATATATGTGCATGTGCTTGTGTCGACTTGTGCTTGTCTGCTTGCTGCCTTTTTTGTCATCTTAAAAAGTGGAACATTAAGGCAAAAGCATATATGCTGCTTTTTACACTCTTTGTGTTATACCTACACAAGGCGTCAACCGACACGAACAGTTCACAAAAATTATTATAAATTTCAGCATAATTTTGTGGGAAGATAAATAGACAAGAAGAATAAGAATGTATATAAAGCGTGATACATGGACATTAAATCCATGCATTCTGAATTGGGATATACAGATAAGTATGTAAAAAATGCCGTTTCATGTTCCTTTTTCTAACATGAATGAACAATGCAGTTTTGTGTTTTTTTAGGGGAAAAGGAAGATTAAACAAAAAAATAACGTTTTTTGTTCATAAATTAGCTGTGGTCAGTTTGGTTTAATCATTTCCTTCCTTCTTCTCTCTCCTTTTTTTTCTTGATGTGTGGTGGTATACACAATTTGCAATGCTGCTTTGATCGATGAAATGATGACGATGATGTCGATGGGTACAAAAAAAAAGAGCCGAGCTGATTGTTGTGTGTGTATATACTAGATAGTATATATAGTATAGAGACTTGTATTTGTAATATCCTACTTTTTTTTACCTTGTGTACAATATATTTTTATGGCGTATCATTACCATTTATTAAAGTGTAATAAATTGCATTAAAATCAAGGTAATTCCTCAAATTTTCATGCATGCAGCGTATTGCTGCGGAGGTAAACTACAACGGAATTATGTTTCGTATAATTTTTATTTCGTATAATTTTTGGATGTTGATACGACGAAGACAGCGAGTAACAAAAAAATAAGGGAGATTTATTTCTTATTTAGCAAAGCTTATCATCACATCAGTAAATTTACTAAAAATACAATATATGTCCAAAGAATTATGATTGGGGTTTGTTTTTTTGTGTTCCGTGTTCCCTTCCTGACACGAATGAACTTTGTTACTTTGTATAATGATGATAATTCAACGAGTACCTAAACCAAAATTATTGGTGGTCCCTTTTATTTCCTAAACAAATGGGTATAAATAATATCATGCATTAACAATAATCGCTCTCTGGGGTGCAATTTTTTGCACATATTTTTCTCATCTTCTGTTGTCTAAAAGGCACTTTTTACTATGCCGATTTTTTTTTATAAAGTGGATATTCACGTGCCAGTCGAGTCCATCTCAACATCATCGGTTTGATCAGCCTGTCACGGATTTTTTTATAACAAATATTAAATTCACACGTTTACATGATTATTATGATGATGAATACGATATGATGATGATGATCCAGCTTCTTCTTAACCTGACTCATTATTAGCATCATCTTGGAAAACCAGTAATCATTGTTTTACAGAAATAATAAAGCTACACTATAACAAAATAATTAGCATACTGAGATTGCACTTTTTTGTGTGTAAAATAGCATTTTTGTTTTATTTACAATTTTTGTTGTTGTTGTAGTAGTTTTGTAGTACATAAGTATACAATAATATCGTACCAGGTACGCCTACATTTCATGTAAAAATGGATGATAGTAATAATGAGCTACGCAATTTTTTTATTCTGAATCGGCTTTTATATAATAAAAGGACGCAGAATAAAACAAGTCAGTGTATTTGTACAATAAGAAACAAGTATCAAAAGTCAAGAGCTAAAAAGTACAATTAATTAAGTGCATAAATTTTTGAAGCATTATACATCAAAGTGGACAGAATACACATGCATAAGTTAAGTTATTATACTACGGCATCCTGCGTGTTTTCCACACAACATATACATATGTAAAAAATATACTTAACTTGATAATTTTTAAACAAAAATATCTTTTAAATCTTTAAAAAATTCCCCAAAAAAATGAATCATTTAGTATGATTATAGTACTTTTCAAATGAATACAAAATGGATAATCATTACACATGGAGGTAAGATGATTAAAGGGAACTCACGACGGAAAAAAATAAGAAAGTGAATAATCAGCGGCGGAGGAGACCGTACCACATCATATCACTTTTTATCGCTCATTTTTTCCTCAAAGCATTTTTTGCTGTACACATTCATTGTAAAAAGATGGACAAATTACATAAGAAACCAAGTTTACGCTAAAAAGTCAAGTAGAATACAAAAGGAATCTAGAGTAATACATAAGCTATCTTAAAGAGCTTTGCCACAAAACTCAACCCAGCCCAAGAATGTAAAATAACTTGTCATTCTTGCATCATCATCAACCATCATCACCATCATCACAGATTGTGCAGGAAAAAAAAGATCCCGTTTATCACCTCAACCAAAAAACTTATCCAGTCAATATGTAAGCATGTAGTACATGTATCGAGGTACACTGGATTTGCATTTGATGGATTCAAAACACCATCATCATCTCATCATGTAAAAATGGTAAAATTGTTGTTTTGTTGTTGAAACTAGAGATTTTATAAGAGAGAAGAAGAAATGAAAGTGGTCTTGATGATGATGATGTGGTCGTGGTCTGTGAAAAGAGATCTTTTTCAAGGTCACTTTTTGCTTGTTGCTTTTGAGGGACAACAAAGTACAACTTACCTCTGCTTTGCCATGTTGCTGGTGGTGATGAGATGATGATGTAGGAATCTGGATCTCCTTTCTTGTTTTTCGGTTGGGCATTTCTTTTTTATGTAACTTTTTGTCAGTTGAGTTGTAAAGCTGGATGAGGATGTAGAATGAAGCTGACTGAGATGATGATGAAGAAGAAGTTGAAATGGAACTGAACTGCAATAAAATACTTTTTTTACATTGTAAAGTGAACAGTATTTTTTTATAGGAAAAAAAACACTTAACATAAATGAAACTTAAAACAATGTAGTTGAAAAAGACAAGAACAGATAGATACAAAAAGCACACATTGTAACATTACATAAGATATTGTCCATAAAAATATACATGGATATGGATACAGATACGTATTTTTAGGTGTTAAAAAATAAGTGTGTACACGTGTAAAAAAAAGAGGATTATGCGGAGAACTGCGAAAAACAGGTCTTTCTTTAATCAGCTATAATTTTTCTCTTCTCTTTTCCCCTTAATTAATACTAACTTTAAAAAAAATACACACAGCAGGTGGCTATAAGTCTACTTAAATATTAAACATTAAAAAATATTTATCTCTGGCTGAGCTCAACTTTTCCAGATCAGCAGATCAAATTTTTACACGTATATCATGCTCAAGAGAGAAAAAAAACGATTTAACAGTCAAGATAATAGAACAAGTAGGCTCAGGTATACGTAGACTCATGTGAAACGAAAAAACGAAGAAAAAAAAGAGAAACTTGTGATACGGGCTACGTTTATATATTGCATTTTATATCTTTGCAGGTGAAAATACCCGAGAGCTTAAAGTCACTTTTGTTTAAAGATATTTTTTTTTAATCTTCTTCATTTTTAAGTAAACTCACAAGTTAATTTAGAAAGTTTACTTAAAAAATGCTTGAATGTTGAATGACGGTCAAGGTCACGTAATAATAATTGGCAGCTTTTTCATTTGTAGCGAAATAAACAATGTGTAGAAACATTAGGTCTCGTTACAATACTACTCCCAAAAAATGCTTTTTTCGCTGAGTTGAATTATTAGTTGACTGAATTACAATTATTATTATTATTATTACACTATTATTGAATTTGAATCATTAATAGTATATCCGATGGATGGAGGACAGGAGAAAGTGGGATGCGGAGCTTCTGTCTGTATATCCATACTTCAATCGCGCGCCTCGTTTCTTTTGGAACATCGTGTTTTTTATAAAAAATTAAGTATATTTTTACTTACTCTACTACGTACTCTTTTTTACAACAGTCGACCTGAAACAAAAGTAACAAAAAATAACAAATGTCACTTTCGCGTTGGTTTTGATCATTGAGTAGTTGGGGGCCTTTTTTCTAAGTAATATAAAATGCACAGGTACTCGCGTTAATGAAGTAGCTTGAAAAATTTGTCAAAATTGTAAAAAGTGAGAGAGAGAAAAGTAGATAATCAAATGGAAAAGTGATTATAATTGCTTTAAAAAATTTAAAATCACTTAAAAACTAATACTAGCTGTTGCTACTTGACTGTGAACATGAATATAATTGACGAAAAGCAAATGGGACCGGCGTGAACGTTGAAAATTTGATAGAATATTGACGTTAAAAAACTACGCGCTACAATTTAGTTCAAAGTTAGTTATAGCAATAATTAATAAATCAGTAATTTTCTCTAATTATCTGTATTTGTAATCTGTATACCAGGTGGAATAACAGGGAACATCATAACAGGACTCGGAGGTGGACTCCCAGTTTTGGTAACGTTAAGATTATTCGATGAGCCCACCGTAGACATCATCGCCAATGCAGGACTTGTGGAGGTGGCGGAAGCCCTTCTTTGGTTCTCATATTCTTCTACCCATTTTATCTGATTGGGATGGGAGTATCTTCTCCCGGAAGGGACTTTCCTTTGTTTGACCGTAATAAAATACGGACAATTGTTCTTGAACGCTGACATCGTCTAAAGGTGAACCACTTACACCACTCAACGCTATACTTGGGGATCTTAGAAGTTCAGGTTGGATTGCGTTTTGTTTACTCTTTTTTCTTCCTGTGTATTTAAAAATAGACAAACATTGATATTAATTACTCTAATTTTAAACAGATGAAAGACCACATTATTTAAGTGGTAATTTGTATAAATACTTGAAATTTGAGCACGTGTTAAAATTATACCTTGGAAGCATCTGTAGAAGCACCCAAAACAGCAGGAACAAGGCCACCAGCCCATTTTCATTATTAAGGACTCCAGCTTGTTTGGCTGGGGTTTTGCTGAGTAATCAAATATTTTTTGTTGTTCTACTCAGAAAATAGTAGATGTAGTCACGCACGAGGGAAAAAAGCTTAATATTTCTTTCTTTTCCGGATTTTTTTGGGGGGTTCTAATATAATCCTACTATAATTATCATCTACTTTTCATGCACTCCCTTCCTAATTGCCATATATTTTTTAAGTGTACATTTATCATACCAATTCACCTTCAATTCAAGAACAAGTATGTGCCTAAATGTATTCTGATTATGTAATTATTATATAAACAAATGGAATTTTAAAGGGTAAAGTGTATGCTTCTATAAAGGTCAGGGGACCCGGTATTTCTACTGCTTTCTCTTTGGTAGCAACTAACTTTTACAATCCTTCACCGTTCATTTACTCCTCTTTGGTTGTTTCAAGGTCGTTTTTTTGTAACCCTTTTGTTAGAGGGGCAATATATAATATATTATTATATTTATTGTTGCTCTTTTCTCGTTGTTCGTGATGCGTGACCATCATACATTGCTAAGCATAATGGTAATAATGTTGTCCAGTTCGTTTAATATAAATCCGTCTCGCCACGTGTTGTCCTGTTGGTTGTTATTGTTGCTTTGAGTTCATGACTTGAGTGCGTGAGCATTTGTCATCCAAAATGATGTGGGTCCTCTATCCTGGAAAGAAATACAACAATAATTTGTGGTGAATGCAGGCAATATCAAAAGCTTAAAGTCAATGCTACTTAACAACGATGACATGCACAATTTTTAACAAGCATATTATTATACTGAGCCATCATTATGTGTCACGCACAAAGGATTTGGTAAAGAATTTACCATGTGATGTATGATTTTTGACTGTCATTCTGACACTTTTTTTTAATTTTTGACATAAAAAGTTCTGATTCATATGGCTCTGCTGCTGCCTCATTGAAACTTTGATCCAAAAATATTTAAGTCGTGCAAAAGTTTGAATGCAAATTATTGAAGGTCAAGGGAGTTTTGCGCAACATTTTCAGATTCTGTGCTTTTACGTAAACTGTGTAAACAATTCTAGACGATAACATTGCTTTATTCGCAAATAATATCACAATAATATTATGGATTTATGTAAAAGTACACGACCTATGTAGTACACCTACATCGAAGTCAAAAAGGACATAAAATCAATTGCGGAATTTGTTTTTTTGTGTACAAAAAAACAACAACAATTAGCTGTTTACATTATTAATTTAAGGTCGTATACCTGACCTTTTACAGACAAACACAAGAAAATACAGGTTTGCTGGCTAATTTACAAAAAATATCTATAGCATTCTTCATCAATATGTCCAGGCATATTGTTGTGAGTGATGATTGATACGATTATCATATCAGTCAACTCAGAAGTCACAATCACAATCAGTCAAATGTTGTTACCACATTATTATAATTACGCAACGATCGATACAGTGTAGCAGGATAAAGCAAAAATAAGCAACCATGTATAACTAATCAGTCAAGTCTGTCTACAGTTTCCTGCTGTTTGACTTTTTGACGGATAATGGAAGTCGTCGTCGTCGTCATCATCATCATCACCACAACATAGTTGGATGTTTTGAAACATCATTAGTCGGGATTTTGACCTTGCTTGTTATGTTCAATATCGGTACATGAACTTTAACAAACACAACGACACAAAATGTGTATACTTTTGGATTAATACTTGTAAAAATATGGCTTAAATATTTGGTGTGTATATGATATTTTTGTTTTCACATTGCAACTCCATGGGATATCCTAGAAAAAATAGATTGTACCTTTTGTCTATCTGACTGCTTTGATAAACCCAACAATAGTCAACCTTTTTCATGTATGTGATATGAATATATTACTGAACTGTCGATTGTATGGACAGACGAAATGCTTTAACAATACGACTACACAACTGACTGTGATTGGGTTTAAATTGGGATGGGACCCACAGAACTCAGAAGAATAAAGGAAACATGAACACATAAACATTGCATCAAAACGTTCTATAATTTGGTGTCTGTCGATCTATTCTTTTAATAATTCTATCAGATACTCTTCTTTTGTTATCTATTATTGCTTTTCGTAGTGCGAAATCTTCATATTGTTACAAACTGAAGATTTGTTTGGATACTAATGAACTCTTCTCTTCAATTGAAGGTTAAATGAAAACGACAAGAAAACTTGCCAATACGTTCGTATGTAGGACCTGACCTGAGTAATTTTATCTGTGTTTCATTGTTATCAGTTATCTGTTTGAAAAAGAGGTGGATTTCAGAAGTTCATTTAAATATTTTACAACTTCTCTCATCTCATATATCACATCACACTATACTGATTACTATTGACCAGTTCGACTGATCAGGCTGACTAGACCGACACCCACACACACACCTACCATTATTACATATTATGCCATCGATTCCAAAAGAAATTTCTGCAAAATAAGGCAAAGTAGTCCTTTGTTAGGGTTGGCTCATTGGCTCATTTTGGGCACTTTAAATAATATAC